>LOEQ01008260.1:18646-29478 GCA_001685075.1 Bramus lutescens
CTTCTTCTTCTTCTTCTTCTTCTTCTTCTTCTTCTTCTTCCTTCTTCTCCTTCTCCTTCCTCTTCCTCCTCCTCCTCCTTCTTCTCCTCCTCCTCCTTCTTCTTCAAAATGAGTTTGGTGTTTGGCCACTCATTGGGTCAGGAGAGACAGGCTCTCCCAATAGCTCTGAATGTGAAACATGTTCTATCTATCTATCAAAAGACATGGTGAAAGCTCTGGTTTAGAAAAACTAACTCAGTTTTGGCTAACCACAGACCAAGAAGTCCATGTTTATGATCAAGAGCATCACCTATTTCATACAAGAAATAAAAAGCATTTTGTTTAATTTGAAGAAAAAAGCCAATTGCTTAGATGCCCTGCTCATGTCTATCAGAACTGATCACTCAAATATTGTTCAGATGATTTGTAACTTGTTATGTGTGTCTTCTTGCCCATGGCTCCCTCTGAAACTTTTCAAGACTACTCACACATGCAGACAAAATTGCTAAAAATTCAAGCTCTTCTGACATCCGCAATCCACTGCCAGTCCTGTTGCCTTATCACTCTGGTGGAATAAGACTAAGTAAATGTTATTGTGTACATTTAGAGTGTGTCATTTTCATGAGTTATGAAATCTATGACATGAACACTTTCTCCATTGACCATATTCCTTCCTTTCATCTCTACCTTTCCCATTTGTCTTATGTGAAACTCTTTGCTTCTAAAATTAAGACTTATATAGATGAATCTCTCTACAGTTACTTTCTGGTGAGTAGCAAATGAGTGTAACTAACTGATTTACTTTCTAAAATGAACACTCTGGATGAAAGGTTGGATGAAGTCAATGTGCTCAGAATGTATTGAGTACTGGACAGCAGTTATAGAAAACTACAGTAGAAATGTAGACAAAGATGGCAAAGATATTATAAATGCTGCAGATTTCTAGATGGGCCCTCTGCTCTCCTTTTCTATCCCTGTAGAAAGACTTTTCAATTGAATCTCCACTGTAGCCAATCTAGTATTTGAAAAGAACAGGACAGTATATACTTCCAACAGGAAGGTTCCCAAGCTACCAAGAAACGCCTGTCTGCGCTCTATGCGCTACCACACAGTTCTGAGCTTCGGGCAAGGGGCTGTAGGTTGAAACACACAAACACACACAGACAGAGAGACAGAGACACGGACCTCTAGTCACTGGTAAGAAGCCCTTTATTCAATAGCACCATGGAGGCTTATATATCCAACGGTCAGGCGGGCCAACAGGTGAAAACCTTCTCCTCTGATCCTCAAGGCCAAGGCAACACGTGCTCGTGAAGCAGAGCTGGCAAACAACTTTGACACAGCTTTCAGTAACTCAAATCAGAAGGAAAATAAAGATCTNCAACACGTGCTCGTGAAGCAGAGCTGGCAAACAACTTTGACACAGCTTTCAGTAACTCAAATCAGAAGGAAAATAAAGATCTCTAGCAGGGAAGAGCAGCTGGAGGCCAGGACTCCAAATGGTCCCAACAGGTAAGATTGGACTTGTCTTTCTTGTAACTAAGCACAGATTCATTGGTTACATGAGGCAGCTCTTCATGTGGCAGCTAATTTCCCTGAAGACTCCGTGCCAATTATTTTCACATGCGCTGCCTTTGTTCCCTTCAAATGTTTAACTCAGTATTTTAATGCTGCACACACTCCTGACCGTTAGGCTCAAATGTCCCCATTTCAGTGAGCATTTCCCAGTGGGAGGTTTTGTTAACTGTACTTACCCAACCAATGCTTCCCACCTTGTCCTTGCACAATCTCTCTCTTTAGTATTTACCTTCATAGGGGATATTATAATCTTTGTTTGTGTTCTTTAACTGTCCTGGTCATTCATGTCTATGAAGTGGGGATTGGGGGTTTTGTTGTTGTTTCTTACTGATATATCCTAATATTTATGTGTTAAGTATAGGAAAACATATAGTAAGAATAGTTAATGGCAATGGCTGAGAAAAAAAGGATGAATTAAACTAACGAGGGTCTGTGCTTTTACCTTTTCATTTAATTTTCTGTTCAATCATTAATTATTTTACTTGAAAGGGGGGGCCCACAAATATGAGCCTGTTCCACCTTGACTGGAAGTCGGAAAGTTTGAGCTTATTTTTGGTCTTTCAAAATTGTTGACAACAGGTGTGGCTACACAGCCTAACCTAAGGTGTGGTTACTTGGTGTTTTGGACATTAAGATGGCCCAGAGAGGAGGTTCTGCTCCCCCCAACCAAAGGTCAGAAAACTCAAGCCCATTTCTGCTCCTTCATTTTAAAATATGAGTTTTGACATAGGAGGTGGCTGCCTACAGGATACATGGTCTAGGGTGTGTTCACTGCATATCCTGCCCAAAACATCGGATGCTTTAGTCACCTAATAGTGGTTTGATATCTTAAGTATTAAAGCAAGTAATTGTTCTGGTTGTCTTTTGTGTCATGTAAGGGCAGTCTTTCCCCTTTTGTACTGAGATTTAAAAGCATATGAAAAACAAACCAGGACAAATTAACTATTCAGTATTCAAGGAATTTCTCTCCTCGTACTATCCTGTGTCTCTAATTCTTTCACATCATGTTCCTTTTACCTAATGTTCTAATCCACATGCCCCTACTCTGGAATGTACTAACCCCTCTTGGCTGGACCGCTGCAGATCTCACCCTGTGAGTGTGACTTAGGACACTTGAATGATGTTTTTCCATTAATAGGGGAATTCTATTAATAAGAAAAAGATAGAAGTCATTTCTAAGGGTGAATTACTTTTTATATATAAGAAGTATACCTTTATAGGCTATTATAACACATTCACAAGTTAAATACTAAATCTATGCATAGCATATTGATTGATATTTTGCAATGGTTTAAAAAATGGGGCTTCTTAAGTAGCAGGTCAAGGTCACATGATATCCCTAAGTCCTGATGAATTCCATCTTTAGATTTCTTCCTCCAGTGACTCTCAGGTACTTGCTCAGTTTCACTTTAATCCCCAGCAACATTTTAGCATTATAAAACCAATTAATTATCTTATGTTTAGGCTTCTATTCTCTCTTCTATAAGTCTGCTGTTCAGATTTAGATAATACATACACATAAATAGTTCCTAGTTGTGACAACTTGGATGCTCAGAAAGGCCCTGGGTTCTTCCTGTCTTTGCAGTCTTCAGAAGTAGAGTGACAGGCACAGGCATTCAAATTTAAGTTCTCATACCTGTGCAGAGGTCAGCTACCTAGCCCACTATCCTCACCCCATGTAACATTATTATATTATTTATTTCATATGTTGTTGTGAAAAATCAAATTTTAAACTATGACTGGAATGTGCTTAAATCTAGCTGGAGGAGTAGTTTTCTGAGGCCTTATTTTGCTTATATCTCTGTGTACTTTCATGTTCTAAATCATTGTCCTGAAGATTTTCTGATTATTGCCTTTCATGGCTCAGAGACTTACCACCAGCTCTAATGATTATTCTTATGAGTGCTTTTGCTTTTTTTTCAATAACTCACATGGGAGTAGATACACAAATGCTGAATGCCTCTTTGAAGTCACCAGAACATATTGGAAGAAATCATATTTGCTGGTTTCTTTATATCTCATGTATGATTTAATATGATTAACAATTAGGATTATGAATTCCATCATTTATTGTGATAATTTAATAAGATAATATAAGAAAACAGCCACTGGTACCATACCGATACAATGTAGAGGCAATTAAAGGACATTTATCCCAATCCAAACCTATCATAGAAGAAAATAAATATGGACCCCTGGTCAATGTGAAAATAAATAAGGAAAGAGGCTTGTCATCCTTAGCAAACTTTCAAAATAGAGTAAATAAAACTCACTGATAACTTACAGGGCAATCTAATATACATTTTTTGTCAGGATGATTTCAAATTACTTGCTATCTCATTTATTTATTGAATTTTAATGTTACATCTCTAACTATACATGATATTATTCTCCTACATTAAATATTTTTGTAACCATGCATCTGCATTCTTCCATTCTCTGCCCTGCCATGTGCCTAGAAGAAAGACCCTTTTCCAGAATGTAATTGGCATCTCTTCCCCATAGTTTAAGTTGACTTATAAAAAGTTACTGACAAGCTGCAGATTAATAAACAAAAACAAAGCATAGGCTACATATTAATGCTGCATTTATGTATATTTTATTGTACTTGTTTGGTTGAAGCCGGTAGCTTCTGGTCAATGGTCATTATCTCTACCTGCAAACAAAAAAATAGCTTCTAAGTCTGAATATTCACAGAAGCTAGAAAATGGCAACACTGGAATACCCAGAATGCTCAGTGGGTCAAGACATTTGCTCCAAGTCTGATGTTCTGAATTAAACCCCAGGAACCATGGGGAAAAGAGAGAACCAACTGCCATAGTTGCTTTTTGACATCCATAAACATATTTTCCTCGTGGTTTTCTTGGTGAATTTCACCAACCATCGTTGATCTAACTTCAGCACAGGTTTATGGAGTATTTTTCATTGTCCCTGTTTTGAATGCTGTGTTTTAAGTGTGCCATAATATTTTTCTGTTCAGGTTCTAAATTTACAGTAACTTGATTAGGGGTATTTGGTGGGGGAATAACCTTAGCAATGTGCTCATGACATGCAGCTGATGTAAACTTTACATAGTTATCATAGCACAAGGTCATACGTCACACCAACTTACTCAAATTATGTCTGGCGACAGGGATGGCAAGTGAAAGGCAGGGTATTGAAATTTCAAGTGATCAGTCAGAAATAAATATCTTGATTTACTTTAGGCACAGGTTTATCGAGCATCCCTCTTTGTCTCTTCTCCAACCATGATGTTTTCCTGCTAAGCTTCCAATGTATAGCAATAATTTTTTAATAGGAATGGAAAGACACTGACTTCTAGGAAGAGAAAACACCACTGCGGTCTCCCAAGAAGGATGAGCAAGCAGACTGTGCAGGTGAGAGGTAAGAGTGTAGCAAGTGAACCTGTAAGCTCAAATAGGTTTCTACATCTTTATTTTCAGAAAGCAGAGATTGCTCATGCAGCTGCCCACTTGATTCATGGAGAATGATCACTGTTTGAAAGTAAAGGGCAGCTTCTGCAGCTGTGCACATACCACAGCCAGCATCCGCCACTAACCAGATACCACAGCGTACTTTGAGCAATAGTAGACACCAGTAAACTTCATGAGACTTGGACGATGTAGAACAATTATACCACATTCCTGTTTCATTCCCACTTTAACCAATGCCTGAGACAAGTACATCTGGAGAATGACTTTGAGATTCTAATGGCCTTATCAGTCAGGGATGCCAGCTGCACCAACAGTTCTGTAAGTGCAGTTTTCTACAGATCAAATCAGTAGAAACTCTGAAATGTGTCAGAATGCTGCTGGAACATGGTCCTCCAGTTTTTGACTGTAAAGGTTGGATTCCCTTTGTGGAGGCTTTCTTCAGAGTTCATAGTCTTGCAAAGTATCATAATAATGATCAACCTGAGAAAATACCCAACATATAATGATACCATTACATGATATCTCTATCAAAGCATTTTAGAAAGGAAGATGAGAAAACAGACCTAGGAAAATTATTCAGATGTTCATTTTTCATTTATCCATGAGAAAAATTCATTGACCCCAAATTATCAAAAGAGTCTAATTTTTTACTTTTCAGAGAATTATTACTTAGGTCCCACCATTCCTGACAAAAAACTAACAACAAGAGACAATACCAATGCTAAAAAACAGTCAACTCAACATGAATTTATTTCTTACTCTAAATGTATCCTTAGCTAAGATTCAGGCATAAGTCCCAGCAGTAAGCAGGGTTTAGCCTTTAGTGTCGTAACTTTTAATTAAACTACATAATTCACATTAAAATGATGATAATTCTTATATATATATATATAATACTTAAAGGACATCAGACAGGTTATATGTGTTTGGTGGTTTATCTAACTTAGTCTTCATATCAGCCCAGCTGATACATATTCTTAAAAATCAACTTTAATAAAAAATTAATGGTTAATAAAAACTAACTATGAAAAACTAAGTAGTTTCTAATAGTTTCTGAACAAACTCCTGTGCTCAGGTATGGAAGTCAGAATCCCAGACTATATGGATATTCTGAAGGAGTTAAAGATTACTTGCTTTGAGCTTATCAAGTAGAGGGCCTCTTACTCTGTATGATGTCCCTATCTCTTTTACTAGAGGATATTAGGATACAATGGTGAGCTGATGGGGCCAGGCTAAAGAGTAGTCAGTTACCTGGACACAAGCAGAAGGACTTTCCAAAAAAAACCTCAACTGTCATCTGTGAACTGGGAATTCTGACCTCTCAATGGTGAAGGAACTAATTTCTGTTCCTTGGGCCACGTGACTGCCATTTTGCTATGACAGTTCTTTTTGCTTGAGTGTTTAATAATAAGTCTGAGCTAATAGTATATCCAGTTTATAATTATTATTACCCTCTGTGTGTTTTGTTGAGACTGATCGGCTGCAGGACTGGGTAGGATAGAATCTTCCATCTACATCCTTGTGTTGAAATTTTAGCTCAAGACGATGATGACAGAAGCTATGGATCTGGGGAGAGGATTGGACCTTAGGCTATAGCTCTCAAACTGTGCTTAGCACTTTAAAAAGAGAGGGCGACAGACAGGACCTAAGGAACACTTAGTGAAACATGTAAGCATAGGGAGAACTCACCAGAACATGAACATGTTAGAGCATTGATTTCAGACATCGAGACCCCAGAATTTTAGAGATGAATGTCTACTGTGCATCACTTATCCAACTGTAGTGTCCTTTGTTAGAGCAGCTTCAACTAATTAAGTCAGCTGCCCTGCCATACTAATGTAGTTACTTTCCCAAATTAGACACAAAAAATGGCTAAAGGGAAGATTTGGAAACTCTGGTATATTTTCCCAGAATGAGCAACTTGCTGGAATATTTGACACACTCAGATTAACTCACCGATTTTTCAAATTTTCATGCATATTGTACATTCTTTTTTATGTCCTTGGCAGTAGCTTCCAATGGCTGCTGTAATACAGTAATACAAACCAGACAGCCCAATCACAAAGCTAGTTCTCTCAGAGCCCCACAATCATAAATGCAGACTTCAGGCCAGGGTCGTGTGTCCTGAGTGAAGCATCAAGGAGAGAACACTCAGGTTCATGAGTAAAAGAGGAAGGAAAATTCAACAGACTGGAGAACTGTATTACTGTACACTGTAAAATTTCTAAAGACTAGTACCATTGTCTGGATCTCTGTCTGATAAATTAGTTCAATTCTCTACTGAAGTTTCATACATTCTTCTCATGAAACATTGTAGAATAGTCACTTTTCTGAATATTTGGGTCAGGTTTCTGCTTCTGGTCCATTATCATACAAACACACACACACATACATATATGGATGTGTATGTTATGTGTGTATCTTCTAATTCTTAATTACAAATTTATTAACATATAAATGAATATATTTGAATATATTCTCACAATTTGGTAGTTAAGAATTAGAAGATAACTTAAATCATAATAAATCACCAAGTGGAATGCCATTAATAACAACAACAAAAAGCTAAATCACAGTTTGTTTTTGCATATGAATGTACAGATTGTGTTTCTGGTCAACTAACTACAGAAGTCGAATATTACTATAGTTTTTTGTGTAACCTTGGGAAAAGTTTATTCAACATTATCATTAATTTATTAATACAAACTAGCTGATTTCCCCAAGGTTCATGAAATTTGTGAATAGAACTTGAGTCTTCTGAAGTACAATGATTGGAAAATGGGATAAAGTGATTAGATTGGAATAAATGCAATAAGCTTCATCAGACTTCTAAAACTATAATTGGTCCACATCAGATACTTTTGCTGCAGTACCACACAAAATGGAAATGAGCCTCCAGATTGACAGTTTAAATGGATGCATATAACTTAATCCTGTTTAAAATGACACAAAAATTATGAGAAGGATTAAAGCTTTATGAAAATAAATAATTTGCATCTTAAATTACTAATCATTTGTAAATCCCATCAGATTTCCACAGTACCTGGAGGTCAGAGAAGTTTCAGATCAGATTCCTGTGTACTTCCCTCGGTGGATTTGTTCTTAAACTCCACATAATTTCCAGAAATGGTTGCGTCGTAGAGAAATTGAAATGATTTCTGGTGTCAGCTTGCACAGTACTTTGCAAGGAAGAAACTTCAATGCAAGAAAAGAAAGACTTTTTTTTTCTTTATTACCATTTAAGTAAGAAGATTTGAAAAGTTTTCTTCTCTTACCTACTTCAGACTTAGGATCTTCTTGACATTATATGAACTATCATCATAAAACTTTTATTTAATTGTATTTTTATTAAAAAACTAATGTAATCCAAAATTCTAGAATTTATAACTAAAAGATATAGCTTTATAGCTTTATCTCTAACAAAAAAATTAAATTTTGTGCCATAACCCAAAAGATTTACTTTAAGATATTAATGAGAGATGTTATGAGGAGAGACATCTCACTGCTCATATTTCTGTGCCAGGGGAAATGCAGCTACGTTCTTCTATTGTCCATTTTAGATATTCAACTTACTTGAATTTAGCATCTGCAAAAATGACCCGAACTATAAGAGGTTATGCACAATAAAATTACCCAAAATGCTTTGAAATTAAGAATTTCAAATTCAAGATAATATCCTGGACTGTAGTCCTTCATATATACTTGTGGCTATAATAGTAAAAGTACACGAAGTACCATTTTTAAATATAGACTAAAAGGCAAGTCTCTAAGGGTTATACTTTTCTTTCAATGTTTTGACTTTCTATCTTATTTAAAAACAAATATCCCAAAGCAGATACCAACCAAAAATTTATTCAAGGCTAAATAAATCACATAAGTGAATACAGCACAGGCTAGCATACAAGTGATTAATATCTGACTATTGTATTTAGCCAGCTAACATCATTATCAGTGAGTGGCTTTTCTGCACAGTAGCTTTACCATCTAAAAGCTGTCTTTCTTATAAGACATTTTCATGTGCTACACTCAACATACCTCCCCTGTTATTACTGATTCTCTTTACCATTGCAAATGACACACACTGGACTCCTATTTTGCAAGCTCATTTTCTCTTTAAAAATCTTCTTTCCAGGTCTATTGTTTACAAGGAACTATAAACAGTTGCAGAATAAGTGTTTCACTTTGTTCCTGTGTTCTAACCTCCAGCATGAAGGTGACCTCAAAATAGTCATTGTCATCTTTGACTTCTGTCAAAAAGCGTGTAAATAATGTTACTCATGAGTTTGTGTTTAAAGCTGACCATTTGAGATACATATCATACACACACACATATATATATTAACAACAGCTTTTAAAAAGAAATGAATTTGAATGAAAACAAGTATGATGTCCTTAGGATTTGGGGAAAGGAAAATTATGTAATTATATTATAATTCCCCAAAATAAAGCAATGGCGGGATTGCTGGCCATGCACCATCAGAACTGAGCACTCACATTCACTTTGACATATTTCCAGAAAGACACAAAAGATAAAATGAGAGTGTAAGATTTTAATTTTTAATATTCTTTTTACATAATTGTCTTCAAGTAATAATCACTGCTGTTTACAAGCTGAGAAATTCAGATCTCAGATTTTTTTAAAAGTTTGTGTCTATAAGGAAAAGACAACTGTCCATGTAAAAACCACATATAATATTGTTTCCAAATGTATGTTGCTGATATCAAATAAAACAGAAAACATCGATAGGAATATTTCTTCTCTTTGTGTTTTATTATACTCTATTTAGAACTTTCATTGAATATATACTATGCTAAATCTTTGGAGCATCCAAGAAGAGATGCACACCTGAGATTAGGACACTGCAAGATTTGTAGATAGTCTGTCCTCAAATATTTGCTGAAGCCCTTCCGTGAACCTGCCTATCTGCCATACAGTGGGAATACAACAGCATTACAAGACTGCCATGACCCTGTCTTTGCAGACATTGACAAATCTGAGAGGTCAAGTTAGGGACACAGTCATTAATAACATGGAAAATCTGATAGAATGCAAGATCATAGGCAAACACAAAAGTCAAAGACAGTGCATCTTAGTCTGGTGGAAGGCTTCAGTGTGGTGTTTGGAGAAATCCTTCCAGATGAAAGATGAGCTTTCACGAGTCTTAGACCAGAGACGAGAAATAGGGGGAAGTGAAAAGCAATTTTAATAGCAGCTGCCTAAAACCATACTTTCAAGAAAGCTAAGGGAACACATAATGAATACACGAATTTAATTACTTCAGTAAATTGTCTTTCTTTTTGAGTCATTTCTATTTAAAAATTTTTATCTTATCTTCATTTTACTTAGAATATTTATTATTGAGCAACCATTTTGGTGGTCAAATAAGCAAAATTAAGGTACAAAATGTTTCTACTGTTTCTTTAATTTAAGGCTCATAAGCTTGATAAACTTATCAAATAGCCATCCACAGACATTGAGGTATTCTGTTCCTGAAGAGTTACTTTTCACAAAGATGCAATTAAAAATTTCAGATTGTACAAAGCTTTATTACATTAAACTCCTGATAACATTCAAACAAGCAAGTATATATGGATGCACACAAACAAGAACACATTCTTATATGCACACACACATATACATACACATACAGATACAAACAAACAATAAACAACACAGCAAGAATATTAGCCAAGTCCTACCAAATTCTTGTATACTATTTCCATCAAAGATTTTATAAAAGTGTGAGTCCGATTGGACAAAGATCAATGTGGAATGTGTCAACAGCTAAACTAGTTAAGATTCTTCAGAGTGAGATCATTTGCTAGTTGCTCACACACACA
>LOEQ01008260.1:35976-54053 GCA_001685075.1 Bramus lutescens
CAGAAAGCCTACAAACTCATGGAAGCTGAACAGTCAACTACTGAACCATCCCTGTGTCAGGGAAGAAGTTAACAGACATCTATAGAACATTTCACCCAAACAAAAAATAATATAACTTCTCAGCACCTCATGGAACCTTCTTTAAAATTTACTACATACTCGGTGACACAGAAAACCTCAACACACACACACACAGAGTGGAATAACCCCCTGTATCTTATCTGATAACCATGGTTTATAGTTAGAATTCAAGAACAACACTAATTGTAGAAAGCCTACAAACTCATGGAAATCGAACAGTGCTCTACTGAATCACCCTGGGTCAAGGAAGAAATAAAGAAAGAATAGACTTCCTAGAATTCAATGAAAATGAAAGCACAACATACCCAAACATATGGGAAAGTCTGAAAGTAGTGCTAAGAGAAAAGTTCATAGCTCTAAATGCCTACATAAGAAAGTGGAGAAAACTCACACTAGCAACTTAACAGCACACCTGAAAGCTCTAGAACAGAAAGAACTTGACCGAGGATAAGTAGATGACAGGATAATCAAATTGACAGCTGGAATCAATAAAATAGAAACAACAACAACAAAACAATACAAAGAATCAATGACAAAAAGAGCTGGCTCTTTGAGAAAATCAACAAGATAGATAAACCTTACTCTGTAGTCAGATTAATGACTACCTTAAACGTCACCATAGAACCTTCATTCAGCAACTGATGGAAGAGGGAAAGACAGTCACCGCAAAGCACTGGGCTGCGCTCCCAAAGTCCAGTGGAAGACTGGGAGGAATGAAAATACTAGCAAAGAGTTCGAGAACATGATGGGGATACCCACTGAAACAGCTTCTCTGGGTTCTTGGAGCCCACCAATTCCAGCCTGACAGGGAAGGAAACAGCGTAGGAAGGACCAAACTAGGCCCTCTGAATGTGGGTGAGAGTTGTTTGGCTGGGACAGACTGTGGGCCCACTGGCAGTGGGACCAGGATATATCCCTCCTGCTTGTACTGCTTCTTTGGAACCCATTTCTTTGGAGGAATACCTTTCTCAGTCTGGATATAGTAGGGAGGGCCTTGGTCCTTCCTCAAAACAATGTGCTAGATTTTGTTTGCTCCTCACGGGAAGACTTACCCTCTCTGAAGAGTGGAGGGTTGGTGGTGGGCGAAGGAGGAGGGAATGGGAGGAGGGGAGAAAATGGAAACTTGGATTGGCATATAAAATGAGAAAAGATAGTTTAAAAAAAACATAAAATAAAAAATTAAAAAGTAAAATTATGCCATATGCCTAAACATGTGACACTAATGAAGTCCCATATAATCATTTCAAAAGGATTTTAAAAAATATATCCTTTTATTCTTTAGTGATGTGTATGTATGTGGGGGGATATACAAGTGCGTATATGCAGTGGCTTGAATACAGGTGTCGGTGGCCAAATTGTGGGAGTCTGTTATCTCCTACCATGGAAGTGTCAGGGATACAATGTCAATCATCAGACTTTGCAGTAAGTACTTTTACAGCCTGAGCCATCTCATTGGAAATTTCATTTATAATAATATTTTTATTCACTGTAAATGGAGCAATAGAGTAGCATTTTTTGCTTTGTGAAAGATCTGAAGCTCCATCTCTGGGAGAACTACATAGGCAAGCTAACCCACAGCTATAGAGAAACACAGAGTACCTATTTATGCTTCCCTTGTTCCAGTTGATAACCTCGCACAACATACTTGACACAATGGCCTTCATATGTTTGCTCAAGTTCTACCTTCATTGGCAAAAGTATGTAGTTCCTGGAGACCAGAGATGATATTTTACCTGTCTTTATATGACTAGGGCATTTCTCAGTGGTAACTGAACCTTTAGCAAATGTTTGTTGAGTTGAAGTGGAATGTATTTTCATATGCAGTTAGTAATTGCTCCAAACATAATGGATTTGTTTTTATCAGCTCCATATACAATTGACACATATTTAGCATCTTAACATAAGACCAATTCATTATCTCATCATTTTGCAAAGTGTCAGCAAACTACATCTCTTTTTTAAGCTGATAAAACACATTTTTGCCCATTCTATTCTTGAAAAGGCTGAGTTCTTGTTGACAGTAGTGATGAAGTCTCCATTTTCATGTGGCCACTACTAAGAAATACCAAAGGTTAGACACCATTTAATTGATTGGCATGATTTTATTCTATAACTTTAGAGCCAGTAATGGGATGACAACCCTCTCGCATACACTGAGATTCTGTACCTTTCTCCTGTCTGAGGTTTCCTGACCCATCTCCCCTACACTTATATAACCGTAATATTCTTTCATTAAGATTCAAAGTATTAATTAAATGTGCAAAGCTCTTCTAGAAATGCAAGTTAGCATCACTCTAGCTTTTGCACTTGGCTTCTTTCTATCCATATCACTGCCCACTGCCACATTGGTATCATTACTAGCATGTTTAGATTATTGGTGAACAAACTAAGGACATGTGATAGTTACATGACAATTTAGAGTCGAATGCTAGACCCTTCTAAAATTCATATTGAAACGTAATTGCCATCAGAACAGTATTAAAATCATGACTTTCACAAGTGATTAAAGCAGGAGGGTCTCTCACTTAGATGTTCAACCAATGTCATTATGAACCTTGAGCCCTGTCCTCTATGATCCATTTTGAGGTAGCACTTTGTTTGATGAAACATAACAAAAATAACAAAAGATTTTCACGGTGGATTTCCAGACTCTAGAACTGGACAAATAAAATTCTGTTCTTTATGTATCACCCAACCTAGGACAAATTGTCTTAAATTCACAAAATTCATTCTGACAGGCTTCTAAATTAATGGTAGGAAATTTTCAGAATTTTAGTTTAAAAATTGGGGAGGAGGTGGAAATTTTTAATAATACAAAAAGGAAAAAAATAGTATTGTTTGGTAAAATATTAGCAAAATCAGTGTTTTAAAACAAATTGGTTCAAAGAGAAATGTACATAGTAAAAAACAAATAAATATAAATAAGTAGGCATACCTTAAATGAAGACAAATACTGACACACACGTACACATTTGAGTAAGATAAAAGCTTATAATCCTTCATTAGCATCTAAGTATTTCAATACATCAGCTTAAGGAATTTCTAAGTCTACTACTCCTTTGAAAAATAATAAAAAATAATTAACTCGGAGAAAAATCATGTTTCTATATGTGAAGAGAAAATGTAGCCTAGTATCATAAAAACTATTCTAAAACATTTATGTTTAAACATTTTTGTGCTAATTATAACTTCAATAAAAATTTCAATACACTATGTTAATAAATAAAAAACATAAACTATCCTGAAGTTCAATGATGACTTTATAAAACTAGTTAAATAAAGGTATCAAATGTTTATTTTATTTCTCACTCATATTGAAATATTTTATAAATAAAATTTCAAATTCAAGGCTATGTCATTATTTTATTATGTGCCCTAATGTCTTCCTAAGTGTCTGACATTCAAAGTTAGCATATTATCTCCAGACATTTTTGTATGTTGCCTAAATGTGTTCATATACAGCTGTATACTCAATTTCATCGTCAAGTCAATTGCTAATCATCAGAAAAAAAATGAGTTGCAAAATATTCCTTATTACAAGGCATCAACTGTTAGTCATTCAGTAGTATAATTAAGTTAAGCCACTACCTACTTCACACACCTAGGCAAGCCCATATCCATATACCCTGGGACTTGTCTCCTGAGTCACCAGATTCAGTCTCCTGTGACAATTAACACCAAGAATGGAGAAAGGCTAAACACACAAAGGAAACAACCACTTTTTGCTCACAGAGGCAAACATTCATAGACAAAAATTATATAATTTGGAAACACTGTGTAGCTAATGGATTTTTATTATAATTGCTTTAATTTCACAGTTGCAATATGAATAGAGGTGGCAAGAATAAAAGACCTTTGGAAATCAGCATACATGGGGCTGATGCCATCTATAGATGGCAATTTCCTGCTATTGAGTAAATCAATTAACTACTATAGATGCTGGATTCCTCATCCTTAAAAAGGAGTCTTAAATGAGTCTATTATCTCTAAGAAATTGACTCATTCCTGGCAGACAGTGTATATGCTTTCAGATAATATCAGAGCTGTCTGGTTTCTCAGCTTTAGCCTCTAGACTAGACCACAAATAGCAGCTCCAGCCATAGGGAAGCTAGGAAATACACCTGCTTTTCCTGCATAACTTAGAACAGAGATTATGGTTTTCTTTTCCCTTGTGCACCAGCACCCTCTCACTGACATCCATATACCGCATTAATGACTAATGAATCAAGAGGGTTCATGTCTGAGTGCAAAAGCATACAGGCTAATAGAAATCCAGAAGTTCTCAATGACGTTGTGATGTCAATAATTTTTTCAAAACACAATCTAAAAAAAACACCTTTCTGCACCCAGGGGGTGACTGCTTGGTGAACCCAACTGCATAGTGTGCTGGCAACACTTGTCCTTGGCTGCAATTATAAAGGGTTGTCCATGGAGCACTGATTGTACTGCAGGTAGTTAAGTCTGGCTTCCCCTAAAGAAAATCTGTATATACAGGACCTGGGAATCAACTGGTTCAGAGTGGGAGTACCTCACAAGCAACAACAACAAAAACAACAAATAAAAGTGTACTGATACGTACAGAAGACTCCCAAATACAAATTATATTACAGTTTATCCCTTATCTAGGCAAGGTATTGGCTCTTTTAATAAGAAATTATTATTTGAAATTAAAGTATAATAACAAAATTTCTCCCTTTCTGTTTTCTCTCTCCAATCCCTCCCATGTACAATACCCTTCCCCAGACTTCTCTCAAAAAAGTCTCTAAGCTCTTTTTAAAATTGTTGGTGTTGTTGTTGGTGTGTGTGTGTGTGTGTGATATATGTGTATGTGTGTGTGTATAATTAATATATTACAGTATGCACAGTTTACATTCTTTTACTTGTACTTATATGGTTTCTGGGGATAACCATATGGTATCAGATAACCAATTGTGTGCTCTTCCCTAAATAACACCGTACTCCTTGTCTTGGATAATAAACCCTTGAGATTACCCCTTATACATCTCTTGATATTGTTCTTGACCAGCTATTGGTTAGGTGGTCATTTGTAAATGTTTATCTTTATATCAACAGAACAGTGTAGCTCTTATCCCCCAACAAAGAAACTTCTCTGTTCAATAGATGGGAACCATTACAGAAAATTACAAGTG
Source organism: Bramus lutescens (assembly GCA_001685075.1). NCBI lineage: Eukaryota > Metazoa > Chordata > Mammalia > Rodentia > Cricetidae > Bramus > Bramus lutescens. Next base: position 41,208 of record LOEQ01008260.1, read on the forward strand.
ATCAAACTGTGGAGAACTTGTGTCCATGTAATGCTCAGACCCAACCCAGCCATCTACTACTCAACCTCAGTACCTAAGGCTCTAGTCCCATGAAACTGCATGGGAACAGAACTCTAATCCTATGCCAGCTGCCTACTAAGCCTACAGTCTTCTGAATGCCTAGCTGAAATGTCTTCCAAGACTAGGGCTACTGCCTGATTACACAAGACTAATCTGAATCAGTTCAAAATAACTAAAATTAATTGGAATCCATGAAATAGCTAAAAACTTGGTTTAGGAAAACGAAGTCATTATAATTGTGTAATGACTAAAGAATATGAATTTAAGTGTTATTTTTAAGAACATTGCAGTTAGAGTGCTGTAAAACTGCTTATTCAATCAATTTAATCCAAGGCACCAATGCACAAGAGTCTGTTCTCTAAACTCTAGAAAAATACAATATTCTGGATTGGACTGCATAATCAATGCACTAAAAATAATTGAAAACTTCTGAAAAATCAAGTTAGAAACATTTCCTTATATACTGTGGTTGTCTTATCATGAAAGCTATCAAGGGGTTGATTTATGTAAGCATTCAGGGGTAACTGCATAACTGTTTTTATGTTGGAAATATTTGTAAGCACAAACTACCAATCTGTGTGCCAGTTGTTGCATTCAGATAAGATGGTAGAGACGTTATTAAGTAAATGTACAATAAACACATTCTGGAAGTCAATATAACTCAGCCGTCTTGTACCTATGCAACATGTGCAGGACTCTGGGTTCAGTTGCCAGTGCTTCAAAAGCAAACAAACAAACACGAACAAACAAGAAAAAAAAGAGAAACATATTTCTTACTTTTAGCGAATAATAATGAATAAAACATATCTATTAGATAAAAATAACTGTGTAGGAATCCATCTAAAATACAACTAAAAGAATTCAGAAATTTAAAAGAAATATACTATATATATAGTTGTACCAATATAATATATATATAATAAAACTTAGAATTTTAGAAGTAGCTTAATATTTATAAAGTGTTCACCCTTTCTTTCAGAGATTATTATCTACCCCTGAAATGTCAAAGTTGTGGTCTATATAGGAATATACTACATAAAAATTTTCAAAACTAAAGCACATATGATCAGTCTACTCATTCACCCAGGTCATCTAGACACAAATTATTTGATTTATTATGACCATGTCACAAGCAAGAATTTGTTTCCAAATTCTTCATTTAAATATACTTTCTTTCTTTTTCTTTCTTTCTTCCTTCCCTTCCTTCCTTCTTTCCTTTCTCCCTTTCTTCTCTTCCTTTCTTTTCTTCCCTTTTTCTTCCTTTTCTTCATTTTTTTAACTGCATTTACTGGTACAAATAATTTTTCACTATAGGTTGAAAGTAACTGTCTATTTTGATATATACAACAATATAGCATACATTCTAATTTAAAATAAATATTTTGGCATCACTTTAAAGCCTTTTATATAATATTATAGATCAAGAAACCATTAGAATTCATCACTGAAAACATAAGCATCTAAATTGCCAAGTGACTCAAGCTGGAAATTCCATATTATTGTGAATAGAAAAAATATGATTTGATATCTATGTAAGAGCAGAAAATAAGAAGACTGGCATTGCAGGATTTTTTTCTAATTGTAAAATCAGATGAACATGAGAATCTTTTTGTAAGTGTAAAGAATGATAATATGTATACACTATCACTTTTTAAAAATTTTAAGTATACTTAGTAAGTATTTTTGTGCTTAGAGTTTTAGGCACCTTGAATTAATTCACTGTGAACACAGCAATAGAATTGTTGCACATAATGCTATATGGTCTGTCTGAACCTGTCATACCAGCTTAAGTGTGTCAGACCTCTTGCCAGATGTATAGACCACAATGATTACAGTTTTTATAATAATACTATAATTTTCAGGCTTAAAGCCAGTCACAATAGTTGCAAAGACACATTTTTTTTCTTTCTGGGTCTGCTTTATCTCACTCAGGATAGCTTTTTCTAGTGCCATCCATTTACCTACAAATCCTGAGCCTGGATATAGTAGGGAAGGCCTTGGTCCTTCCTCAAAGCAATGTGCCTTACACTTTCTTTATCCAATCTTAGGTTGTTTATCCATTGTTTCCAGGTTCTGGCTATTACCAACAATGTCACTATGAACATAGTTGAGCAAATGTCCTTGTGGTATGAATGTGCATCCTTTGGGTATGTGCCCAAGAGTGGTATTGCTGGGTCTTGAGGTAGTTTGATTCCCAATTTTCAGAGAAACCACCATACTGATTTCCAAAGTGGTTTACAGTTTTCTACTCCCACCAGCAATGTAGGAGTGTTCCCCTAACTCCACACACTCTCCAAAGTAAGCTATCATCAGTGTTTTTGGTCTTAACCATTATAATAGTTGTAAGATGATATCTAAGAATTGTTTTGATTTGCATTTCCATAATGGCTAAGGATGCTGAGCAGTTCTTCAAGTGTCTTTTGGTGATTGGAGCTTCAAACATAGTATGTACTCACTTATAAGTGAGTATTAGACATAAAGCAAACGATAACCAGTTCATAGTCCACAACCCTAGAGAAGCCAGAGAGCAAGGAAGACCCTAAGAGAGATATACATGGATTAGCTTAGACAAGGGAAATAGAAAAGATCTCCTTAGTAAATTGGAAGGATGTCGGGAGAGGGTAGAAGGAGGGTGGGAAAGGGAGAAGGGGTAGAGGCCAAGAGGAATTGGAAAGGTAGACTTGAGGGAAGGACAGGGAGGGAGCACAAGAAAAGAGATATCTTGATAGAGAGAGCCATTTTCGGGGTTAGTGAGAAACCTGGCCCTAGGCAAATTCCAGGAATCCCCAAGGATAACCCCAATAAGAATTCAAGCAACAGAGGAGAGGATACCTTAACTACCCTTCCACTGTAATCAGATTGATGACTACCTTAGTTGTCATCATAGACTCTTCATCCATTAACTGATGGAAGAAGATGCAGAGATCCACAGCTAAGCACTGGGGTGAGCTCCTGGAATTCATAGAGAAGGATGTGTGATAATATGAACAAAAGGGTCAAGACTATTATGGGGAAACCCACAGAAACAGCAGACCCAGAAAGTGGAAGCTCACTGACTCTGAGCTGACATCAGGGAAAACTGCATAGGACCGAACTAGTCCCTTTGAATGTGGGTGATAGTTCTGTGGCCTGGACGATTTGTGAGGTCCATATTTATTCCTAGTGCATTAACTGTTCCCTGTGGAGGGGTACCTTGCTTAGCCTAGATACAGGGGGAAGGGCCTTGGTCCTGCCTCAAGTGATATGACAGACTTTGTTGATTTCCCATGGGGGGCCTCATCCTCTCTGAGAAGCGGATGGAAAGTGGGGTGGGGGGAAGGTTGGAGGAGCTGGAGGAGGGGAGGCAGAGGGAACTGGGATTGGTGTACAAATTTTTAAAAAATATTTAAAATAAAATAAAAATAGTTTTTTTTCTGTTTGGGATAATGCTCATTTGTAGTACATGGCTCTGTCAAATTACATTAAAGACTCCTGTTAAATCTGTTACAATATATATTGGCTGACCTGTTCTCAAATACTAAACTAGGTTGTTGAAGACTGTAAAGGCTATCCAGAGAAAGTGGGCTGAATGGGAGACATACTTAGCTCCATGTGATGCAACAGTCCTTTGTCCTCAGGAACACAAAGGAAATGGGGACTGAGTGCCTTGATTAAAGGCAAGTAATACAATGTACACTGCATAACCCTAACTATCATTAATTCTAGATATAAGGTTGATTTTAAATAAAGAGCCCTCCTAATGAATGTAATACCTCAATATTTTTATGATTTTTCTTTTGAGTTTTAAGGTTATTTATTTTATTTTAGTTAAGAATTGACATGGTGCACCACCGTGTTTGTTTTTTGGTTGGTTGAAATCTACCCTTAATAGCTATTATATGTTCCTTTATTTCTCAATATGGGCTGTTTAATGAGTCAATATGCTGCATTTGTATTAACAATAGAATGAAGTCATGATAGCATTGAAAGAATGTCAGCTGCTTGGAAACTGACTTCAGCTAGCCGTCCATGTTAATCTTAAAGAGGACCTTAATTCACCCCCAAAGTTTCTGCAACTTCAACTCCCAAGGATTCATTGACTTCTTCTGCCCCCTAAGGACACTAGGTACACATGCATCCTAAATTTATGCATGTAGGCAAGCATCCATATACATAAAATAAAAATACAACTCTTCAAAAAAGAAACTAACATGTCTCCCAGATGAATATCCAATGGAACTGAAGAAATGAACTTAGTTCCAACATTTACTTGAATCTAGAGCCAACACAACCCTCCAGGTATGGCATGTGATGAAAAGACATGGGAAGGTGAGGTACAGAAAGGCTGCTTCTGCTTCTTAAAGAGCCTTGTGCTAAGAATAAACCACTTTGACCTGTCCCACAGGGAAATGATCTACTGGAGGGCTTTTCATTTCAGCTTCTTCACTAATTCAAAGATTCATAGATGAGAAACAGGATTTAAATATAAATCAGAATTTGTCTCAACAGATTTTCAGATGGTGAAAATGGTCTCTTGAAGTGCAAAGATCTTCATTATTTTTAAGAACTTTTCAGTCACATAGAAATACAGTCCATAGGTTATTTAATGCATATGTTTAATGTAGAAAATATTTATCTAAGAAAATTATGAGATTTTGTATGTGAGGGAAAACCTGGTTATATGAATTAATATTAACAAAGACTGTTAAAACCTATAAGACAAAATACACAATCATTTTATTTTTAGTTATCATTTAGAGTTATGTGGAAAATCTCCTATTTGGGACTAAATAGAATACTCAATGTATAATATAATTGTCTCATAAACATGAAGCCTGAGTTTAGATCTCCAAATCCAAGTTAAAACAATCCATAAATGATGGCTATAGGGCCTGTTAACCCTGTGCTTGGAGGAAGAGATGCAGGATGCTGTGGGGTTTGTTGAGAACCAAATCAGTGAGCTCCAGATTCAATGAGAGACTCCCTCCAAAAATAATGTAATGGCCAAGAAAAAAATATAGCTGTACATTGGCCTTCAAACCACACACACACACACTTCATACTTCAACTTATAGCTATCAGAATACAAATTTCATTCTGCAATAATAAGTAATAAATCATATATATATATTATTTTAATTTATATGTTATGTGAGTTTATACAATTTATAATGAAATTACATGAAACCCTCATTTACTGAAATTTACTACCAGCTTGGTTATAATTATACCCATGATACCAAAAAAATCACTACACATAATATTTGAAAGGAAAACAAGGTATTGATTTGAAATTTTAAAAATGGTAGCATGTATATATTACGTAACAGAAGAATGTAGATTTTATAAAATAAAGTTGGTTAATTGACAATCTACTTCAACAGTAACATGTGGTTTCTCCCAAATGTTCTTATAATGCAAAGTTTATCCACTCTGGAAACAGGGCAATGCTGATTTTATAAATTAACCTGAGACTTCTCATTTTTCCTTATCTTCATTCCTTTTTTACCTTGAACTGAGCATTGACTACTAGACACTTATGGTGAATTCAAGATGATAAACACCTGTCACTTCTTCCACTGAGAACTCGGGTCCACTGCCTTCTCTTGAACCTGACTTAGCTCTGTAAGTTATTTTATCTCTAGACTGGAGTTAAAATCCCATTGTGCAACAGAGCCTGAATATTAAAAGCTCTGATATTCTGGACTTGCACTCCAAATATTTTCTCAGCGAACCAGCTTCTAAGTAGTGGAAAGACTCCACCCCAAGCAAAAAGTATGTACAGAGTAACTAAGGCACTTCCATGGATGGTCTGAGCTGAGTCCCAAGCACCTCCAGTAAAAAATCCTCATAACAAGAATGAGTATCATAAGGTATTGCTCCCAAGAATCTTCCAGATACTGCAAATCCAGCAAACCAAATGGAGAATAAGTACTCCATGACATGTGTCAAGCCATGAAACATGACAAGTTGAAATGCGGTTTGTTATTTGAATGTACTAGATAGTTTCAGTGAATGTGAGGGACTAGCAACAAAATGGAATGTGTTTAAACAAGTGTATATGCCTAAGCTCCGGACTTCATCTCAACACCATGAAAGCTCATCTTAAGTGGATGAATTCAGTCATCTTTATGTTGTATGTCAATCTTGGCGATGACTGGCAGTCTACAGGGAGTGTCACATATTAGCTTAGGATTTGGTGTGATTTTTACTGTTCTTTGATTGAGTTCAAACTCAGTATGTGTCTCTTCCCCCCCCCCGGCCCACATAAAACTCTATGTTTTTTGTAAAGATCTGTTTTGTCATCCTGTATCACTTTCTGCTCAATTAATTTAATTTAATTTAATTTAATACTCATTTCAAACTTATGTTTCATTCTGAATACGGGAATGAACTTGAGACCCGAATCACTCAGCTCAAATGATTTCAGACACCATTACTGTGAGTCGACTTTATTTTCTGTCTTTTCTTTGATTAAATAAGGTTCTAATAAAAATAGAGAAGAATGAAGCAAAAGTTGTACAAACGCAAATGAATTGAGAGAAGATAAAAGACGATGCACTGATGGTGTAGAATAAGAAGTTTGTGAAACGCAAATGGTAGCAAGGTCAAGTCAGGAGACATTGATGGAAAAGTGCTGTCCACAGAGAAGATGCTCAGAAAGGTTAAAGATGATGAAGAACTGAACCTGGAAATTAGATCTGATAGAATCATGAGGAAGTAAAGGAAACAACAGCAAGACCATAGTTCAAAAAAGTTAGAAGATAGGGAAAGAGAATACTACAAAAACAGTCACTAAAGTACACAGGGTATCAACACAGAAGATACATAAATGAGTTGTAAATTATCCAAAGTGAATCTGAATGTACAATAATGAATCTCAGACTAGTGATGCTGTAACAGGAATTATTTCATTTCAGGAATTTGCTGTTACGAATTCCTAAAAGATATTGGCAGTGTTTGAAGAGAGAGCACATGGCTTATTTAGAATCCACATCTGGGTAGTTTTCATTTATTTTCATTTAAAGTTATAGCCAAATTTGTTTTAAACATTTTGTTATATAATTTTACAATATTTGAATATGTAGTGGTTACTGCCATTGGAGATGCATAATTAAAACTTGATTATGGATTCATTTAAAATTAGATTTCTTTTTTAAAAAAAAGAAGAAACTAATTCTTTTAATTGATTCTACATACAATTGATAATGATCTTAAAATCTAATGTTCTAAGTTTTGATTTTTCTTTGAGTAGGACTAAGATGTACAAGGTATTTGAAATAAAAATGATTAAGGGAGGTAAAGTCTGTGATGACCAAGGTTCAGTCACCTGAATCCACATAAAATGTCAGGTGTTACAGCAGAAGCCTGCAAACAAAATTTTTGTGACTGTATTCCTGGCACTTGTTGACTAGCCAGTAGAGTAAGTAAACACTATTCAGAAGGAAAATTCCTAATGTCATTCAAATAAGTCAGTATTACTCGGATACCCAAACCAGGTAAAGACATAACTAATAAAAAAAAAACTACAAATAATATCCCCAATGAACATAAACAAAAAATTACTCAATAAAATACTTGCAAATCAAATTCATTTGTATCATCTACCACATGTACCACATCAAATATATGAACTTTAGGAGAAAAATCACATCATAATTTAAAAAATAAAATACAATAGAGAAGTGAATGCAAATGATATCTACATTTCAAACTCAGCTCTTACACACAGCTGCAAAATTTGACAAATCTGTGTGCATTTGTGAACACCTATACACACATAACTGCCACATTCACAGAGAGAGATGGAGAGAGAGAGAGAGAGAGAGAGAGAGAGGAAGTGACAGAGTAAATCAAATACTTTGTTTTATCAGCAACTGCTTCAAGTTCACAGGACTGCAGAAACTCAGTATTGACAGGCCATGTGGTAATGGCATAGAGTTTCTCTTGATAAAAAGAACTGTAGAACTTTTACACTTATGATGTGAAAGTACACAAAACTGAGCAAGACAAGACATACTACTGATGTAGGATGTCCTTCTGTACAGTGTAAATATGTGTTTCTCTCATTGGTTGATGACTAAAGCTGTTTCAACCAACGGCCAGACAGTCAGGAAATAGAAACAAAGATACAGAGAGAAAGAAGGCAGAGTTGGGGAGATTCCATGTAGCTGCTGAAGGAGTAATATGCTTGGGCATCACCGGTAAGCCACAGCCATGTGGTGGTGATACTTAGATTAAAGAAATGAGATAATTTAATTTTGAGAGCTAGTCTAGGTCTAAGCCATTGGCCAAGCAATTACAATTAATATTAAGCCTCTGGATGGTTATCTTATAAGCAGCTGCAGGGACCAGCATGTGAAAAGAAATAAGACCAGTGGAACCAGGCAAGATGGAGAAAAGTCCCCATGTATATGTTACCCTCAAATTATTCTGTAAAATTCCTTATATATTGTGCTTATTGTCTGATTAGAAGGTTCTCTGTTGTCAACAATGTGCTATTTAAGACAGTGAGTAGAGTTTTCGTTTCATGTAATACATGTAGTTATCCTCTGCTTTTAGTGTCAAGTACTTCCTGGGAAATGGAGATAAAAAGTTCAGAAAGCAGCCAAAGAAGTTAAGTCTAGGAGTATTTGCATAAGAAGTGGGTGCATTTCTCTATGTTGTTGAAATACAATCAACCAGATAAAACTTAAGAAATGTCTCTCAAGGGAATAGAAATGCTTCCAAACAATTGTGATTAAAATATTTTAATAACTTCTTTAAATGAGTTCACTTAATTTTTTAAAGATTTATTTATTCATTATATTTACATATTTACTTTATGTATGCCTGAAGGCCAGAAGAGAGCACCAGAACTCATCATAGATTGCTGTGAACCACCATGTGGTTGCTGTGAATTGAACTCAGGACCTCTGGAAGAGAAATCAATGCTCTTAAACTCTGAGCCATCTTGCTTGTCCCAGAATCCACTTAATTAAAAGTAAATAAGAAAGCAGAGCTCTTAACAGCAGGGTACTATTCCTCCACAAGTGGTAGGGGAAAATCCAAACATTATCCTTTAAGTTCTGTAAATGCAACCTCATACACATAAGTAGCAAGATTTAAGACATCTGCATTAAGTGACCTAAAGAATATGGTTGTAAATCATGGCACAAGTCTCTGTCACTTACCTTTGAAGAGACAGCTAATAAAAATCTTATTTTCCATTCAGTTACCATGAGACTTTTGGGGAAATCCAATCAAGCAATAAATGGAAAAACAAAGTAATAGCAGTTAGTGCAAGAACCAGATGAACCCCAAGCTGTCAGTGCCCATATACAACAAAAGAAAGGAAAGAGACAGCATAAGCCAGTGAGGGCAGAGCAAAGCCAATGGAAGGCATGCTAATTCCTGCTGTAAATAACACCTGATAAGCCTCAAACTATTTTAAGCTTAAGAGCTGATTCTTCCCCAAGATAACTACAAAATGCCACCTACCTTTTATCTGCTAGTGTGGAAGATACTATGAGATTTGGAGCAAAAGCAGTTTGGTTTTACAGATAAGAAGTCTGGCTTCCATATGGAGTTGGCCTTTCCAATGTTGTTGGGTAAATCTTGTTTTGAAAACTTGTAAGTATTCATTTTCTGTCATGTACTACAACGATACTGATTTTATAGCTACTGTTTATAACATAATCTAGTCTCAGAGACATATTTCTAATTTTCTTCTTTTCGATGCTGGTTACTTTGATGACGGAGAAAGGCGCACACCTGTTGAATGGACTGTTTCTATAGATAGTCATATTATAGTGAAAGGCCAGGAGGTGTTTTCATCCGGGGTTTGGCATCTGTGGCTCTCTTTCTAATCTTCTTATACGCTGTGTCATGATCATCTAGAGACAAGGGAAATAACTGTTTCTGTTGTGACACAAAGACAAACTACTTTCAGTTTAAATATACTCCTGGCTAGAAAAATGCAATAAAGCATCATGTCTATGGTGATACATTAAACATTTCTTGAAGTTAAATTGAGGAATTATACATGGACACAAACAGTCTTTGTGTGAGTGATTGGATTTCTTTTCCCTCTGGGAACAATAAGAGTATTTCAAAATTTTCCAGATCAACTCCCTGAAGTTGGAAAACATATTTAATTTCAGCAAATCTGTTAAGCCTAGAGAAAAGAAGAATCAATAAGAAATTCAAATCAATCTATATATGCAATTTGACCTGGGAATATATTTTGATAGGAAACGTGTTCTCCAATGCAAGCTCTAATAAGAAAATATCTTCTGACTATGAAGAAAGCAATTAGCTTTTGGCATTAATCATTTCATACACCCCCAGTCTATTCTCATGTTCATATCTGAGTATTCTTCAGTTTTTATTGTACTGACTTGATTGTTCATCACTTACTGCATGTCTTCACCAGTATCATTAAGAACACCCTCATGTTAATGAGAAAATGTAGCCAAACAGTAATTTCTCCTCAATATAAAACAGCCCCAACAATTTACAGAAAGTCATCAATGCATTTTAGGTTATAAAAGGAACTGTGGAAGAAAAGACAATTACTTTGGGAAACATATATAGCCATTGCTATGAAAAGATAATCCTTCCAGACTGATGAGTTACTGGGATACTAAATCAACAAATGTCATTTGAAAGAGAAAGAAACATTCTAACTACAGTAACAAAACTTGACTAAGAGCTAGGCAGAGGCAGAGGCAGGGGCAGGGGCTTCCCGTATCATACAGACAAACGGTGCAAGTCTGTAGAATTCAGCTATGGAAACACTAATGTAGAGTTTCTGTGAGGAAATACTGCAGGTACAGCAAAAAACTACTGTAAATTCAATTAAGTAAAAGAAGTTAACTTTTGATGATAAGGGCTAGTCTATACAAAGAGCCCCAGTTTGAAGCCTAGAAACTAAGTTTTCTAAAGAAGACGCTATACCTAGACTGAAGCAGAAGACTTCTCCATCCTGCCCACAATATCAAATCCAGGTTCCTGTTTCTTTACATGGCATTAACTGATTCCCAACATATAACATTTTGTTTAGCATGCTTTTTACAATGAATCTGTGTAGATGTGCTTTGTATGTGTGTGTGACTATATATATATAAAATTGGTTTTGAACCCTGACAGATGCATACTAGAAAAGAACTCTCCTCCTGGACGTTTCAGACAATCCTTGCTACCATCGGGAATAAAGACAATTTTGGAAAAAGACTTGATTAATAAGAGGAATTTCCACTGACACATAACAGCTACTTCCACGTGGAAATGACCTTATTATTATCTCATATTTGTTTTCATGAATTTACTCATTTTGTTTTCAAAATATCTGCAAAATTTTCACATAAATACCATATAATGTCAATTTCACATTTCCACAAAACATGCTGTAAGGTCAGCTCTGCTCCTGCCTCCAGTTTTCTGTATAGATATTAGAAAAATGAAATTTAACTTTATAGCAATTCTCATAGGACAACTCCAGTCTGGTAGGCGATAAAAAAATGAACTACTTGCTATTATTTTACATCTGAGGTGATGTCTCTGACTTTGTCTGTTGTTGTGTCTACAGAAGGCTTAACAGCTGACAGTGAAGTATTTTGTTCCTTTCAAAGTAGCCATTATTGAAAATATTTTCATATGGTAAAGCATTTCTCCTAAATCTTGAGAGCATTCTTTCAGTTGGTCTTGCTAGCCAGATTCCTCTTGAGATGAGGGATTCCATGCCTCTACTTCCTGAGCATTGCGACAGAAAGTGATTGTCACACACACTTGCTTTTACTTGGGTTCTAGGGGCATGAAGTCTGATCCTGACTCTTTTATAGTGTTCACTTAATCTGCTACAATACCTTCTCATCTCCTAGAGTAACATGTCTTACTTTCAAATGCAAAAAAGAAATGAAAGAGAAAAAGAGAAGAAAACAGTGTGCTCCCATCCAGGTTCCAAGGCAATTACATGACTTGGACAGTGCCAATGAAGAAAGGTTTCCTCAAATAAAAGAAGTTGGTGTAAATTGCAATAAACAGCAACACTTTAAAATAACTGCCTAATCAATATTAATTCCTCTGGTATCTATTTAACAGCATTAATCACAGTGAACTCATCTAGTATTAATGTGAATGTCACAGTAATTCAATTGGATTTCCTCTGTAATTCAACAGTAATTACCTTAACTGGGCCATTATTTTAAAGTAAACTCAGTAAACATGAAAATAAAAATAATAAAATGATACATAATTATAATATAGAGGTATTTATTATAAATACATATAATAAACTAATTCAATTAAGTATTTCCTTTAATGTTTGAATTTACTGGTATATATATGTACTTACAAACTTACAGCATATTCCTTACTCGTATTTGTCAGTATAATAGTTGAATTATATAAGAAATATTAAAATATGAACACCTCTCTATTAATTTCCAACTCAGCAAAAACACATACTTTAGCTACTAACTTCCTGTGAGTAAGAGTCATTTATATTTTCTCAGAACATGATTTAAAGCAGCTACTTTTTTATGCTAGCATGTTAATGTTTCTGGCTTTCTGTTTCCCTAGTTCTCTCATTGTGAGGTTATTAGGACTGACTAAATGCTCAGATGGACATATTTAATTTTTCTGTTCTCCATCCACTTTTAAATTTATTTTGTAAACATGCCAAAAGCCAAGACTGCAGTGTTGGAGATTGCATAAATGAGAAAAAAGGAGGGGAGAATGGAAGAAAAGAGAAGAGAGGAAGAGGGAGGTAGGGAAAGAAAGGAAGGAAGGAAGGAAGGAAGGAAGGAAGGAAGGAAGGAGGGAGGG
>LOEQ01008261.1:37301-49300 GCA_001685075.1 Bramus lutescens
GGGAAGTTCAGAGTTCACTCCCTACATTAGGTAGGCTACAAGGTAAAGTCCCTAACAGTCAGCAGAGAACACAACAGATTAAAAAACACTCGTGTGTATATGTCTGTCTGTCATTAGCCGAGTCCTGAGTTCCCCTGTCTTTCACCCTGTTCTCCCTCAGTACGTGGGTCCCATGAGGACCGGTCCGTGGCAGAGAATGCCACATCAACGTATATTTCCTTGTTTAATTTTCATCATGAAAACATTCTGACAGACTCATGTTTTTGTTTTGGGATGGGTGCAAAACCCATCATTTTCTAGAATGTCTTTGACTTTGAGACAAGGTACATGCAATTACATCTGTAAGATATCACACACACACACACACACACACACACATCAAGCTACTTCTACACATGGCTTTCATGAGGGAGTTATAGTAATGACCATGGCTGGCATGGACAAATCAATCAGCACAGCATTATCTGCCCTTTAAGCATTATCAGCTTCAAGTTCCTTACTAGTCACCGGCATTTTTCAAGACCCCACCATTCCTTACTAATGTGGTACTCAACAATCTTTGAATCCCGTACTGTAGTTTGAATCTCTCTAACCATTTCAATCATTTTATGACATTTCACTGAAGGATTTAAAATCGTGTTCCCTTCAATTAGTTGGGTTCTGCTGCCTCACATGTCTGAGATGTACCCATCTGAGCATGTCAAGCTCTCAGCTACTGGTTTGTATCTTGTGCAGCATCTGGAATTTTGTTGTATAATAGAAAATTTCAAGTTCCTTTTATGATTAGAGTGTATTCATTTTAACTGATAACTTCACTTGCCTATGCTAGGTGAATGTTATAGATCTTGAAGCATGTCTGCTTTGAATTAAGGTATTATTTATGGGTAATGCTGCTGGGATAACTGTCCTTCCCAAGGAAAGTTTTGATAGCTGTTGAGGGACACTAGAAATTTCACAGAGAGTTCAATTCCTTGATGAGATTATAGATGCAAACTGTGAAGTATATGCTGTCATAATTATCATGACCACATTGCTCATTCCTTGTAGTGCAACAATAATGATTTCAGCAGAGAGCAGATAAATAATAGCTTCATTTTTCCTACACACAAAATCCATGGCACTTCCAAAAAGTCCTAAAATTGTTCCAGGTTTAGTATTAACTTGGGTGAGAATGCGTATGGATTCAGAGTATGGCCAGCCCTTCCTTAATTGCCCAAAGGCCTACTCTTCCTTACATTTCTTACAATATCTGAATATATGGATAATTATCCTGGGGTGATTTCACATCATAGGCCCCTGACACATGTACACTTTTATATTGTTTGACAATGATACTGTGACACAGATTCTAAGGAGGTCAATGAGATAGTGTATATCAATCACTCATAGCTTCCCACTGTAATGCTGACATTGGCATGGATATTACAGATGCCCAACTTCCACAGAACCAATCAGTGGCTCTTCCTGTCTCATTCCCATCATGGAACGCTATCATCTGATACTGATACGGGTCCTGAACGTCTCCAGATGCCTGACTTTCACAGTAATTAGTTAGAGGCTCGCTGTGCTGCATTTTCATCATGACTGACTTCAATAGTCTGAATATGTGTCAGATTAGTGGTGATCATACTGTATCTACTTACATCATGCTTTACAAACTATTTGGATTGCCAGCTGTGGTGATTGTCTTAAATATATGTGCATTTTTCATACAATATAGTGTTTATTGTATACAATACAATATTGTGTTTATCATCACACACATATACAATGTGTTATATACAATAAATCGATTGATTCTTCTATATATGCGTGTTTATGCATGTATATTTAGGTATTCTTGTGAATATATTTGTTCACATAATGCATTCAGTCCACTTTTTGATGTGTAGCATTTACTGATGTGAGTTAATTACTTAGGAAATGCTTTTTATAATTAATGAATAAATGAGCACTTAGTTGTCACTCAGCTGAGAAAACAAGAAAACACCTGCTAGATGAAAGCTGTGATCCCAGCAAGACCCTAAGTCTATTAATGTTCCTCCAAGAAAAACAAGAAAGAAATCAGTTCTCATTTCTGTGGAATCCATGGTCAATTACTAAGTTTAAGAAATGCTTTGAACACAGCAGAAAGAAGCACAAATGGCCAATTATCAGCATCCTAACAATAAGAATGAGATGCAAGTATAAACAGACCATATTTACTGTGTGCATGTATATACAAGAACATGTATGTATGTGTGGGAAAGATGATTTATGAAAATTATTTTTGCCCTACACGTAAAAACATGCAGCAAAAATGTGCTACTCAGCCCCTCTCCTGAAGTAAGATTTTTGCTGTACTGCTTCATCAAGCACAAACTATCATCAGCTCTTCACAAGGTGACAACTGTGATTTCCAGACACCAGATATTTCAGGGTTTAAATTGTTTGATAATCTTAGCTCAAGGCTAGATTACTTAGATATCTCAAAATAATTTAAAAAGTCTGCTTAAACATACACATATGTGTTAGTGTGGGGTATTTGGTGTCTTGCACTAAACTTAGGAAGAAGTGAGCCACGTTCTATGTTCAGAATACTGAAGAAAGATAATCATGGTGTCTCACCCAAGGGGGGTGTGACCATAGAAAATGTGACAACACAAGGCTTCCTCAGCCCCAGGTCTGGCTTGCAAACTAAACCATTAAAACTTCTAGTACTTCAAAGTCATCCCATTTTGCTGCAAAAATCCAAATTAATATTGTCTTCAGAAAAGAGTGCTTGCAGCCAGGACATGAGTCACCTGCCTCCTACAAGAGAGTGCTTGGACCCTAAATGCTGGCTCTCAAGACGCTACCAGAATGTTCCTTGCTAGCTTGTCCTCACATCAAGGAAGACCAGTGGCATAAATAGTCAAATATTTGACCATACTCTTAAATGTTTTGTTTACTCTTTTTGCTTGAGATTGTATTTTAATTACAACAGTCCCCCTTCCCTTTCCTTCCTTCAATATCCTCTCTTACTTCTTTGTCAAGTTCATGACCTCTGTTTTCATCAGTTGTTAAAACGTTTTTATTTGTATATGGATATGTATTCCTGTTGAGTCCACATAGTATTATTTGTATACATGTTTCCAAGGCTGACCATCTGGCACTTGGTTGCCAATTGGTGTGTTCTTCCCTGTGTGGAGGAATACCTCTCCCCTTCTCAGCTTTACTGAGTTTTCTATATCTATTTGTGTGTGTGTGTGTGTGTGTGTGTGTGTGTGTAGAGTTGAGGCCTCTTGGGTTTTTCCTCATGAATGCTGGCATCTTTGTCGATGTCCTTTTTCATCCATGTTTGTGGTTGGGTACTCATGTTGGTGAGGCTTTATGGGTGTATAGCTTCTGATGCTATTAGGATACAAAATCTCACAACAAAGTCGCCAATCCTCGGATTTTTACAATCTCTCTATCCCACCTTCCGCAGTGTTCCAGCCTTAGATGAGGATTTGTTTTTGTAAATGTATCCATTGGGACTAGGCTCCACAACTCTGCATACTGATTTGCTGTGGTTTTCTGCAGTAGTTACTTGGTTGAAATTTCCTTGATGAAGGTAAAGACTGTGTTTAGCTATGGGTATAAGAAAAAATAGGTACAAATTGTTGTTGGAGCGTACAATGCTTTAGTCAATTAGTTGTAGATTCTCCTCTGATGAGCACAACTTCATCAGCACTGATCAATTAGCTAGATTTCCAGTACGAGGTATAATATGAACAGGTCTTAAGTCGAGTTAGAGAGCAGTTGGTGCCTGCCAAGCTATGTGTGCTACTATTATACTCTTAGGGTCATCAGACTTGTCATTGATGTGGTTCATAGGCATCATAGCTAGGTGGGACAGTTGGTTTCCTCCTGCCTTTGGAAGTTTATATGATGCTTTCTGGTACCATGAAAGCTAGTCCTCAGGGAGGGTACATTGAACAACATGGTTTAGGACATCTAGGTAACACAGTGAGACCCTGTCATGGATTGAATTGAGAATGTGCTACATAGACTCAAATGTTTGAAAAATTGGTCACCAGTTGGTGATGCCCATTTGAGTGGTTTAGAGATACAGCCTTCCTGGAGGAAGTAGATGACTAGGGACAGCTTTGAGGTTTTAAAGGCAAGTATCATTCCCAGTTTTCTCTGTATTTCCTCTTTGTGGTTCAGGATGTCAGTCCTCCTTTTGGTATTCCAGCTGCCATAACAGTTGACCCCTCAATGATCAGTCTTATGGTTCTGGAATCCTAAGTGCAAATAAACCTTCCTCCCATAAGCTGCTTTGCTCATAGTGTTTTATGCAGTAAACAAACAATAACAAATTTAGACTTTATTTCATAGGCAAAAAGTGAAACATCACATTATAGCATCAATTCAGTGGATGTCAGTCTTATAGAGGAATGCACACTGTAGGAAAACCTGTCTTCACAAGAAATCATCCCAATAGCAGAATAGTTTGAAATTAAAACGTTTCCCTTATTTCTCATCTTATACTTCTCTTACTTTCTTTTATATTATTGATATTGTTTGTTTTAAGTTTTATGGAGATGGAGTTGCAGGCTCACCTTGAACTTGCGATGTGAACTAAGATTGCCTGAAACTTCTGTCCTAGTTTCATTTCTGTTACTGTGACATAATTCCATCTCAGAAAATAAAGTAGGGAATAAAAGGTTTATTTTGCTTACAATTCCATGTGAGGAAGTTGGAGTGGCAGCAGTAGAACCTTGAGACAGCATTCACATCACATCCACAGTCAAGGTCAGAGAAACGATGGGATGTCTTGCTTGCTTGTCCTCACCTTAATTTCTCTGCTCCCTTTACAGTTTAGACCCCCATGCTTTCATCCTATTGCTGCCTGTAAAGGACTGGGTCTTGGCACATTTATTGGCAATCCCTTACAAACATTTTTACTGGTCAACTCAGTGTAAACAATCCTTCGTTAGAACTATCTTCCCATGTTGTATGAGGCTGTATCAAGTTGACAGATACATCCATTGCAACTTCTCATCCTGTTGCATCTGTCTTTTTGGTGGATTAAAAGTGTGCACCAGTTTGGGTAGTTTATGTAGGGCTGAGGATCGAACCCAGGACTTTAGAATGCTAGAAAAGCAAGGTTTTAGTTCTCTTAAATTTTCTTTGTAACTTAAATTGTTTGGGGTGGGGTTGCATGTGCAATGGTGTGTGTGTGTGTGTGCACGCACATGTGTATGTAGTTCACAAGACAACTTGTAACAAACAGTTCTTTCTTTTTGCCATTGAGTCCCAGGGATTGAAATCAGTTTGTTAGGTTTGACAGCAACTGCTTTTAACTATTGAGCTATCTTGCCACCCCTCAAGTGTCATTTCTTTCATAACAAATTTTTAGTGTTGAAGTAAAACAAAAAAACTACTAATATTTGTAGAAAGTAGAATAAATAGTGCTTTTAATATTCATACAACAGGACATATTATATCAACAATAGGAATATTCAAACCTTGCCATTATAAAAAAAGCAAAAGTTAGTTGCCTTAATACCACTGAGATAATCCATTAACTTAGAAGAGCAGTTCATTTTTTTTCTGCAGAGAGGCAGGCAGTAAACATACTCACTGGAGAGCTCAAAGAATTGCAATGAGGCTCTACACTGACCACGTGCCAGAGACAGGATGTGAACAACTGAGTTGGGCTTTTTTTCAACAGAATTTGCTTGCATAAATAACCAGCAGCCCAGATTTGCCCAAAAGAACACAGAACAGGCCATTCCCTTTGTCTCATGGAGAAACAAGATACCCTCCATGGTCTTTCAACATCTCATCTGGGGCTTTAAATTAAGGCTCAAGATGTTTTTTTTTAATCATAATAAAGTAGAACTGGTATTCAATCTTGTGATGTCAAGCAATTAGTTTTATTTTTATCAGAGCTCAGAAAATATTGTTCTTCTATTAGTTGATTTAAATAATGTGGTTAACTTTCATCATTATAGTAGCTGTAGAGTTGATTTTCAGTAACCGTTCTTAGGAATAATTACCTCAGGTACAGTCCCAGTTGGATGGACACAATAGTGGAGGCTATGTCATACATGGCATGTATACATGTGATGGTTATTTGATCTCCCACTCTAAGCTGGCTGAAGATAGCCATGCTACTGATGAAAGCCTGTGGGCAACAAGGCCATAAACTCTTGATGTTGCACCTACACAGAAATTCTGCTGTAATACACGTTGACAACATTACATTTAAGAAGGCATTTTCAGACTTCACAGCTGTGTAGTTTATGTATTTTCTCTTGCTTATAGGCAGGTGTTTTACAGCTTGCTGATTGCTCAGGATGTTGCAATCACAGGTCCGGAATTTCTGTGCAGGTGATAGGATGGCTCAATTGAGAGCACACAACTGCTTCCTTCTTGACTGAAATCAGATTTTCCCAGGCTGGTTTCATGCCTCAGCATTGTCAATGGAGAGTGATTAGGAAGCTGTCACCTGTTCATTGACAGATAAAAAAGCTCTTACCCATGTTTGGCATAAGAACACAGGCCTTGGGGGTGTGTGGCACTTCCTAATAGGAGAAGCTGAGACTCAGAAAGCCTGAAGCATATTATTCAACATTATCAGATGAACATGTGGCAGTCTATATATTAAATATCCAGTTTTCCTGACACTTCAGGGTCAGTGGAAATGGTCATCTTTCCACAAAACATGGCCTCTTTTCATTGCTTCCCACATCAAAATGCTTGTGTACAGATACTGTCTCTGTATTTTATGCCATCCAGGTAATAAACTCTCTCTACATCTCCATCATTCAGTGTTGTGGGTTAAGTTTATCTCCATTGTCAACTCAAAGCTCTGGTCATGAAAATGTTCATATGAACGTGAGTATCACAAATTACTGAGAAAGTAAAGCTTCTCCGGTTTTCGTTCAAGGACTGATCTTTTCCCTTCAGCAAAGAGATAGCACATGTGAATGTTGTCATCCCCTGCAAATGCTCACACATGAAATGATTGAAAGTCAAGAGAATGATGATGCCACGATGTATACATGCATTGCAACCTTATCAACACAACCAAGCTAATGTGGACATTGTTCATCTCACAGAATTCCCAGTTCCTCCTTTCCTCATCCCTCCTCTCTCTCCTTTACCTCCTCCTCTTTCTTCCTTCCACAGTAAGCAGTTATTAAGACTTTTCACAGTTATCTGGATGATATTGTTATAAGGTTGACACTTTAGAAGAGGACACATAAACATATTTTAACGAGACCTTTTGTGATTTGCTCTTGTGTCAAATCCGAAGTGCATGTAATATTGGAACTGTATCTAGCATACCTTGCCTTTATTCTCCAGAGGCTATCAGTTTGCGTAAGTACAGACTGAGCTATTTGATCAACATCGCTCTATTTCCCTTCTCTATTCTTTCTTTGACAGCTACCGCTCTGCTTTCTTTCACTGGCTTTGCTTGTGTGCCAGTGTTTTGCTCCCTATGTATTTAGATTTCTCTTAGCACAGTGTCTTCAGTTTAATCTATGCTTTCACTTCTAGCCAAGTCCCCCCCACGAAACTGAAAAATGTCCTCTTATGTCTTTGTATTTACGTATGTATATGTAAATATGCATATTATGCATATATTTGTGTGCATTAAATGTCAACTTTTTTATTAATTCATTGATGTGAATGTTTCTATATCTTAACTATCATGAATAATGCTGTTATAAAACCCTTGAGACAGATTTTATTACACGCGCACTCCCTCCCTCATACACACACTCACTCACAGACACATGCACACACACACAAAATCACATACTCACTTACACACACATGTACACACTCATACTCACCCACTCATACATACAAAGACAAACACATATGTACATATACAAACACACACACAGACACAGACACTCATACACATACACAAAGACACATACATACAAACACACATTCATACATACAGACACTCACACATACACACACTCAAACACACACACACTCATACACACATATACTCACATATACACAGTTACTCACACAATACATACATTCACACATACTCATACACACACATTCTCTCTCACACACACTCAGACACACAAACACCAACTCACACACACACACAAATATACATACACATACACCCAGAATTGGAGTTACTAAATCATAACATGATACCATTTTTAATGTATTGAAGAGCAGGCACATTGTTTTTTACGTGACAAAAAAATTGCCCATTGTTTACCAAGTCATGAGTTTTAGGCCTCCTATAAAATATCATTAATTTAATACTTTTACATCAGCCATTAAATTGGGTGTGGGGTGGTACCTAACTGGGCTTCGAATTACATTTCCCTGATGATCATGATATGTGCCCTTGTTTTTCACATACCTGTTGTCTATTTGTATGATGCTATGAAAAAAAGATTCTGCCCAGTTTGTGTGCTCCCTCCGCTTTATACATTAGATTCCTGTGTTGTTTTGATCATTGAGTGTTCATAAGCTATGCTATTGGTTTTTGTTTTCATCCTATGTATTATTGTCTTTTCATGCTTTTGTCTGTTTTCTTTATAGTACAAAGCCTTCTTGTTCAATGGACTCTCGTGTTTCCTTTTAGCTCTGTTGCTTATACATCTGAAGTCATAAAAACCAAACCAAACCAAACCAAATAAATAAATAAATAAATAAATAAATAAATAAATAAATAAATAAAACAAACACTGTTTCAAACACTGTTGGTAGGCTTTTCTTTTAATTTTTCTCATTGGTTACACATCTTAATTTATTTCACGCCAATTTGATTTGATGTTTTAAATATGGTGAGATAGAAAGTTATCATATTTCTCACTGAGTATCTAGGTTCCCACACTAGTCTTACCTTGTACCACACATTTACCCTGAAAGCCAGTTCTTCCCTTTTCAAATTCTCCTTCCCAACGGACCTAATCCTACACGCTTCACACCATTTCACAGCGATAACTTTCAGGCAATTTTACTTTTTAGAAACAATTATTATGTCTATGTTATTGTGTGTGTGTGTGTGTGTGTGTGTGTGACCACAATGTACATATGGAGGGCAGAGGAAATTTAATGGTCATTCTTTTCCTTCCTCCATGTAGGTTTTAGGTTTTGAATTAAAGTGTGCATGTTTACCCACTGAGCTACTCATAAGCCCCATATTGCATTTGCTTCCTGTTCATAATTATAGTCAATATTATAACAGCAGTGATAATTCTTCATTTAAAAACTTCTGTGTATCTAAACTCTTTGCAGATCTTGAAACGACAATTCTCATATTCATATGGAAATAAAAAAACCCACAGAATTCTGAAAGCAATCCTGAACAATCGAAGAACTATAGAAGGCCCCGCTATTCTTGATCTCAAACTATACTTCAAAACTATAGATTTAAAAAAAGCATGGTATTGATATAAAACCAGACACATTGATCAATGGAATCAAATGAAAGGGCCTGATGTAAATCCACATGTATGAAAACAATTTTTTAATAAAGAAGCCAGAAATATACACTGGGAAAAAAACAGAATCTTCAATGAATAGTTCTGGTCAAACTGGATGTTTGCAAATAGTAGAATGAAAATAGATCCATGCTAATCAGTCTGTAGAAAACTTAACTCTAAATAGATAAAAGGCCTTGTCATTAAACCAGATACATTGAACCTGTTAGAATAGAAAGTGGGAAATAGATTTGAATTCATTGACACAGAAGAAAACTTTCCAAACAGATTATCTTTAGCACAGACACTAAGATCAATATTAATTAATTAATATTAATACAAATTAATAAATGGGATCTCATGAAACTGAAAATCTTCTATAAGGCAAAAATCAACATCATTTGGACAAAGCTACATCGTATAGAATGGAAAAAGATTTTCTACCAACTCCAGATCTGATAGAGGACTAATATAAAAAATGTATAAAGAATTAAGGAAACTAGATATCAAAAAAGCAAATGATCCAATTATTTAGGGTACAGATCTAAATGGAGAATTCTCAATAGGAGAAGCTCAAATGGCTGAGAAACACTTATAGAAACATTCAACATCCTCAGTCATCAGGGAAATGCAAATCAAAACTACTTTGAGATTCCATCTTACACCTGTCAAAATGGCTAAGATCAATAACACAAGTGACAGCTCATGCTACAGAGGATGCTGAATAATACGAACACTCCTGCATTGCTGGTGGAGGTGCAAACATCTGCAGCCACTATGGAAATCAGCATGACAGTTCCTCAGGAGGTTGGAATGGGTCTACATCAAGATCCAGCTATACCATCCTTGGACATACATCCAAAGGATACATCACCGTAACACAAGGACACTTGCTCAAACATGTTCTCTGCCACTCTTTTTATAATAAATAGTCCCCAAATTAGAAGCAACCTAGATAGGCCTGCTCCCACAGTGACACACTTTTCCCAACAATGCCATACCCACTCCAACAAAGCCACACTTCCTAATAGTGTCACTCCCAATGGACTTATGGGAGACAATTACATTCAGACTAGCACATTTCATTCCTTGACCCCATAAGCTTGCAAAAATATCATAATGCAAACTGCATTTAGTCCAACTTCACATGTCCCCACAGTCTATCACAGTTTCAAAAATGTTTAAAAGTCCAAGTTCAAAGTCTGTTCTGAAATTCATGCACTATCTTTAATTGTAATACCAACAAAATCAAAATCAAAAATCCGATCACATACTTCCAATATATAATGGCAAAGGATATATATTACTGTTCCAAAATGTAGGGAAGGGAGCATAGTTAGGAAGTACTGGACAAAAGCAAGACAGAGAACCTGCTGAGAAAACTCCCAACTCTGTATCTACAGTTCTGATACCAAAATGCTCTTCAGATCTCCAATGCCTTCTGACTTTGCTGACTGCAACACACTTCTCTCTCTTGGGCTGGTTCTACTCTCTGCTAGCAGCTCTTCTTAGCACAAATCCCATGACTCTGGCTTCTCTAACATTTTGGGGTCTCCAAAGAAATCCAGGCTTCAACTTTACAGCTTCATGCAGTAGCCCCCCTCGGCCTCTATTCAGGGACACCCCTGACACATGCCTGACCTCAATGGCTTTATTTAGTCTCAGGGGCAAATTCCATAGCCCCCTTTATCTAACCTCAACTCCAGAACCATATGGCTGAAGCTGCCAAATTCTACTGCTTGCTGGGGCTAGAACAGGTCCCTCCCTTTTCAGTTACATTTTTACCAG
The DNA here is from genome assembly GCA_001685075.1 of Bramus lutescens. Lineage (NCBI taxonomy): Eukaryota > Metazoa > Chordata > Mammalia > Rodentia > Cricetidae > Bramus > Bramus lutescens. Next base: position 48,515 of record LOEQ01008261.1, read on the forward strand.
CTCTCTGTCTTTCACTACCTAAGCTTGGATGTCCTGAAACCTGCGTTGTAGACCAGGCTGGCCTCAAACTCAGTGATCTGCCAGCCTCTGCCTTGGGAGTGCTGGGATTAAAGGTATGCATCACCATACCTAGCTCTAAGATTCTCTTTAATTCCTTTTCACAAGTAGGAAATTAAGCTGGGTGCGATCCTGCCCTGAGGTTACCATTCCCTTTATTTCACTTCTTAATGTGTTTATCTCCCTAAAAACAAGACTTAGTTCCATTGCACTTCTTAACATTCTTTCTCTTCTCAGTTTTACATATTTTATTTTTCTTGCTCAGCTTATTCTTTCTTATTTTGAATCTTCATTAGAGGTAACACAGCAGAGTCTAGGCTGTCTTGAGATTTCCTCTGCCAATGGAAATGATCCAAATCTCTTCACCTTAGCCTCAGGCAGACTCTTCAGATAAGGGCAAAAAGGAGGCACATTCTTTACCTAAATATCACAGGAGTAATCTCTAGTTTACATATTAATATTCTTCTCTTCTGTAAACTCTTGAGCAAGGCCTCTACAGTTCATCAAATTACACTCAGCACCAACGTCTTCCATGTTCCTCTTTTATGGAACATTAAGTGGTGCTTAAAGAATTCCACTGCTTACCAAACCCAAAGTACCAAAGTCCAAACTCCTATAAACAAAAGTATGATTTGGCCTATCTCAGCAATGCAATACACCAGTTCCTGGTACCAACTTCTGATGTAGGAGGGTCATCTGTCTGTGTGTTACTTTCATTGGTTAATAAAG
>LOEQ01008261.1:73573-101573 GCA_001685075.1 Bramus lutescens
ATGTACTGACTATGTGGGACCCTAGTCTGTTTGGATGCTCACCTTCCTAGACCTCGATGGAACGGGGAGGACATTGGACTTCATACAGGGCAGGGAACCCTGACTGCTCTTTGGACTCGAGAGGGAGGTGGAGGTGGATTTGAGGGAGTTGGAGAAAAATGGGATGCGTGGAGGAGGTGGAAATTTTTAATATTTAAATAAATTATGAAAAAAAATATAAATTGAAAAAATAAAACAAAATGTCCATCTTTAACCCTACTATCATGATGCACACTTAATAACCTGATCCAGGCACACCCACACATACACACGCACACACGCACGCATGCACGAACAGGTGGAGGGGAGATATAAAATATATGTTAAAATAAAGCAACACTTGGCCAGTTTAAGGAGACCTTAGTTACATCTTGTAACAAAGGTAGTTTGCAGCTCAGACTGTTGTCAAGGTTGTAAACTAATCTCCATAAACTGACAGCAAAGTCCCATTGCTGGGAGAACAGCCACACAACTCACTGAAGGTAGAGAAGTCAAACTGGTGCCCTCATAGAGACTTCATCCCTATATTCTAGCATCTTTGGTAAAGGAACGTACTGTGCACATTACCAAAAGGAAAATGTAAACAGCAACTCAGACACAAACCCTAGGACCACCAATGGTATACTGCCTGCAAGTTATACAAGAACAGTGGGTCTCTTGTTTCTTGTGCCTTCTCTTGGGCCCTTTCTTTTTGTTTGTTTGTCTTGTCCAACTCTGATGTGTCGGGTTTAGTTTTATTTTACAGTATTCCTTAAAAACCCATTTGTTTTCTGATCAAAGATAGACGTGGGTACATCTGGGAGCGGATGTTGGGAGGAACTGGAGGAATAGAGGGAAGGCAAACTGCAATCAGGATTTACAATGTAAGAAAAATGTATTTTAATAAAAGGGGAAATGTGTTTATAAGACATATTGCACATCATTTATCAACTCAATCTAAACACAAGGGAACACTGGCTATTTACACTAATAGTTTTGTGCCTCTGCCCATACATATCTATGTAACGTTGATAAGATAATATATTTTTCTTACTGCACATTTCTTTGTAAGAACATATCTGTGGAAAACTATTCTGCAATTCCACAGACTCAGGGTTTCTCCCGACTTTACATTTTTTCAGTTTCTGTGTCACAGTTTTGTTCCTCACTTGGATGATATTGAAATATTCCAAATACATTTCCATATGGAAGTCTCAGATAAAGATTTTTCTGACATGGAAGCTAATGAGTTATACAGCCTTACAGAAACTGTTTTCTCTTTAGAAAATGAGAGCCAAGATGGGATTTTCTGGGTCCCTCAGAAATAGCTCAGAAACATAATTAGGGTGTCATGTGCAAAGATAGGTGGGGAAGTCCTCATCTTCTAAAAGGTAGTTGTGACCTGCACATCATCATGGGTCTTCAGACTGCAAATCTCAGCCACCGAATTTTCTCACACTATTCTGAATGACATATCCTGTTTTTTTATAGAAATATTTTTCTTGAAAGCAAATGTGCCATTAGCAATGTAAAAATTACACAGAATGTTATACTATGTAAATCTTACTATAGAAAGTAGGAGTCACTGTAATGCACAATGAGCATAGAAGCTAGATATCTTGTCGATATTATGGTTGATAAAACAAATAGATAATTCTACACTAGATATTCTAGCATAAAATTAGAATTGGTCCTTTCAAAGGTAATGGAAATAGATGACTACCTTCCAGTAATCCACTTCCTGTCTCCTACAATGAAGAAAAGCTACTTATTTAGAGAGGAGCAACTTCAGCCTCAGAGAAAATGGAGGAGGGAGGGGCTGGGTATGTCCATACATTGCAAACACATGTTTTAGTAGAATGATGGCAATAGCAGTTGATATTTTCATTTCTTGTTTACAGTTTTAATTGATTCTGGGTTAGAGAGAATTTAATAAATATCACCCACATAGTCCAACACTCATAATTTGAAATGAAACAATTGTGATACCAGTTTCTAAATTAGGATTCTGATTCACCTTACAAGGAAATAATCCACATGACTTTTAAATGTACTCAGATTTAAATATAGTTGATACTTTTTAAAAACCACACTTAGAAAAGTGCTACGATTTAATTTCTCTTGAAGACAGGAGAATTTATTTCTTTCCTATTTTATAATTCTATATAAGCATGCTTATATTGTTATCCCAGTCAAAGATTTACACTTTTGTTAAAGTCACGGGACTTGAAGACATTCCAAGCAGTGCTCCTACCATTGAGACCGACTCATAATCCATGTGACTCATTAAATTTCTCACACAGCATGCACTAAAGCATAATTTAAAATTTTTAATAGTGGCTATGTGATAAGTAGTGGTTAGATACATTATACATAGAAAATAAAAATCTGGGCACACTATTGGAGTTAGAACTGTGACTGCCTAGTCTCAAAAATAGATTAAGTTATCATTAAACTCAGAGGTAAAACAGAAAATCAGAATTTATACTTTTTTAAAGTTAATAACTAAAATTTCCATTTATTAACTATAGTTTGTAGATCAGAAATTGAGCAGCACAGGGCTAGGTGTGTGCATTTCATTACATAATGAAATTTCATAATGCATTTCATTGCATTGTGGCAGAATCTTAATCACACTTAAACCCTATTTTCAAATACGGTCATTCACAGGAAAAAGAAATTGAGGCTTGAGCTTATGTGTTTATACAATACTTTGCTTGTAAACAAAGGAGAGTGCTTCAGTTTGGGTTTCATCTGAGCAGCGTAAGCAGGACTGACAGGTGAAAATAAATAACCACTCTTTTTACCTGTAAAAGACTTCATACAAGCAATTTCACTCACCCCATGCGCTTCTCGAACTTAGCCATTTCACTAAAATACTAAAAGCATGATAATGAACATCTTAGCTTTCTTGAGATAATGCCATGAATATATAATTTAGGAAGGGAAGAAAATTACAGCTTAGACCATGTGAAGGGAAACGGAAAAGCACACATGAGCTTGTGGTAGCCTGCTTGGCTTTTGATTGCTTCAGGATAGTTTTCCTTGCTGCCATGGGGGACGGGGGAAGACTAAAAGAGAATAGATCACACAGTGGGCAGAAGGATTATGGATGGGAGGACCAAGAGCTGTCCCTCCTAGGCAGCTCAAGGGAGGATGGCTGAAGCGGCTCACAGATGAACAATTTTTTCCTAAATAGAGAGTAACCTTGCAGAAACGATCAGCTGTTCTCTGAGCGGTGGTGTGTGTAGTGGGAATTAGCTCAGAAGCTGAGCTTGGTGGGTGTTAGCGCATCCCACATTTATAATTTTGAAGGCTCATCTGCATGATTCAGTCCTGAAATAAACCTATTTCCCACTGGAAATGCTGTGTTTTCTTTTTTCTAAGCCACAAGTTCAGATCTATAGATTCTGCATGTCTTTATCACTTTATTGATGGAAAACAAAACAAAAAAAATATTTTCTAGCTCAGAGGAGGCCCAGCATTGGACAGCTAAACACAGTGGCTAACCCAGTTAAAACCGGATGAGGCTATCTGTCTACCAGTCGGGTCACTGACTTAGAAAGAGATATACAGGTATACTGAAAGGCGTAAAGTATTAAAAAAAATGTGGCTATTTGGACACTCGGGTCTTGTCTGCAATTACTGCACCAATCTTGCCATTTGCTCCTGCCACACTGGCAACACGTCTGTCTCTAGAATCGCTGGCTTGGAGGCAAAGACACCCCATTGTGTTGTCACCAGCTGCAGCCTCTCTATGCTTCCTAAGGATTAGCTTCTGACACACAAAACGATACAAAGAAAACTGGCTAATTCCCGATTATCAAAACCTTCAATTTCTCAAGATGACAGGATCATCTGCCTTGCTGTCTCCTGCCAGTAGAAAAACATTCTACTTCTTTGATTGTGATTAGCCTGTTTTCCACGAGCATTTAAAATTGCCATGGTTTTCCCCAATACATGAGATGTGGGCCATTTCCACATTAGTCTCTCCCCACTCTCTCTTCCACGCAGTCTGCCAACTTGCATCCATTTCTAAATCTGCTTTGAAGAAGTAAATCACACTTCTGTTCCTAGGAGAAGCTATTCCTCACACCTTCTGCTTTTCCAGTTCCTGCTTACGAAACTCTTCTACATTTAGGCAGTTTCAGAATAAAATCTCAGGTAAGGAAGCAACTGGCTTTGTTTACCCATTTATTCTACAGAGCCTTGTATGGTTTGATATATGGGTTTTCTGTGTTCTACTAATAGCTGTCATTTATTTACATTTTTGATAGAAGAATACTTATTAAAGAAATAAACTTGTGGTTGTACTAGGAAAAAACAATCAGTTTTAAAAGGATATGAATTTGAAGGAGAACAGAGAGGGTTATTGGTACAGCTTGAAGGAGGAAAGGGAAGTAGAAACATGCTGTGATTATATAATAATCTGAAAAATCAAAGAAAACAAAAAAGAAAGAAAATATCATTTCCCTTTCCAAACTTCTGTGTCTGATCCAAAAATCTTTTATCAATAAGACACAAAAGTTGCATAGTAAATATTTATAGGACACTAAGTGGAGAGGCAGGCATTCCATGTAGTCTAAACTGAGGCTAAATAAGACTATGCGAAGTACATAGAGGGAGTCTAAACTGAGGTCTAAAAAGACTACTTAAGGTACGTAGAGGAAAGAAGACAGAAGTTTGTGCACAAAGATATAGCAGAAATAATGCAGTTGTATTGCTCTACCTCTTGATGGGACTTCTGGCACATTTCCTTACACCTCAGGAAATTTGCTAATTTTTGGCACCAAATGTAGTTATCTCTTTCAGAAGTTTACCACCTGTCATTCTCTAGTAGACAGACTGCCTGCATTTTCAGGCACACATTTTCCTGAACACAGACATGTTTAAAGTCATAGAGTCCAATGTCCTATGGGAAGCACTGAACTTCTGAACACATACGGTACCTGATGAATAAGGATTTATATTAAAATAATAAAACCATGTCTGATCACCTCTGGAGCTGCTTTAGGGCATTGTGTTTCAGCAATGGTGTGTTAGGATTAAGGTAATCCTCTGAACCAAGTGACAACAGAACTGCAAAGCATATATGAAGAGTTTATATGTAAGTTGTTGAAAATACTGCTGACAGTTAATTATAAATATAGATCTATGCATGTGAACACATGCCCATGTGATAATATAATCTATATTGGACACTTCACTTTATGCCTACCCTTAACAACTTCTTGATACTAAATGTTATTTTCCTGACTATTAATTTCCTTTTTACCAATTCCATCTTTTAAATAACAGTTGTGAGGCCAGCAAGGTGGCACAGCTGAAAGATACTCGCTGTCAAGCCTAATGACCTAAATTATATACTCAGATATACGTGGCAGAAGGAGGGGGCCAGATTTCAGCAAGTTGTCCTTAGACCTCTGTGGTCAAGTTATGACATGTACATTCCCTTGTCCACACAAAATAATTGAATATTAAAAATACATCAGATATGATGGTGATCCTTTTTTGAGATTACCATGCCATCCCTGAAATGTATAACACATCTCATCCAACCACTCCTGAAAGGGCACCTAAACCAATTTCACAACTTATTTATTAATAGTCCTGCAATAAGCATGGACAAGCAAACATTTTTGAAGTATCCATACATGTACATATATTTTAGTTTGAGTGGTGTGGTTGGGTAATATGATGGTGTAGGAGGTCCCTCTGTTTGTGTGTTGCTTTCATTGGTTAACTAATAAAGAAACTGCTTGGCCTGATAGGACAGAACTCAGGTAGGCGGAGAAGACAGAACTGAATTCTGGGAGGAAGAAATCAGAGGAGAGAACCGCCATGGAGCTGCCAGAATCAGACATGCTGAAATCTTTCCCGGTAAGCCACGACCTCGTGGTGAACACAGATTTAATAGAAATGGGTTAAATCAAGATGTGAGTGTTAGCCAATAGAAGGCTAGAGCTAATAGCCAAACACTGTTTTAATTAATACAGTTTGTGTGCGATTATTTTGGGTGTAAGCTAGCTGGGCGGCCAGAACAAAGGGCCTTGCTCCCTTCAACAATATGAGAGATGTATTTTTAATCATCTTGAGAAACTGCTTCCCTAACTTCCAAAGTGGTTATACCTATTTAGATTCTCAACAATCGTTACTAATGTATTTATAAACATCTATCCTCACCTGCAATGATTGCTTTTCATGATGATAGCAGTCCTGACTCAAGTAAGATGGAATCTCAGTGGCTTTGCCTTGGATTTCTTCATGGACAACTATTTTATAGTATATTTAGTAGCCATGTCACACTTCCTATAAGAACTCTCTGTTTAGATTAAGTGTACATTGGTTGATTATTTTTCTTCTTACTTTTAATTTTTTGAACTCTTTGTGTACTTTGCTCTTGCTGACTTGAGATACACCATAAGCAATGTTTCCCATCTTCGTTTGGCATGACTTGATCAAAGAAAGCGAATGGAAAAAGTCACCCAATACCTTGACATTTCACTGAACAACAGATTAAGAACATCTTTTTTCCATTTCCTAGATCCCATTTCCTCCCTGGTGACAGCGCTGTGTACCGGTAGCAATTCTTTGTGATGTGATGGTCCCTGCAATTTCCTGCCTTACAATCTCTGCCTCAGAAATCTCCTGGTGATTGATGAACCTATGGTGAGAATTTTAATCATTTCTTAGAGTTTCCAGGCAGCAGAGATTCTTCCTAAGACATTCTTATTTTACTAACAGAAGGATTTTGAGCCTATTGTTCATCGGTGGAGTCCTGACCACATGTCCTCAACAGCATCCTAGGACCTCTGTAATAAGACACCAACCCACTTTGGCTAGCCACCTGTTAACTTGACATTAACTTCCTCTTTCTCATTAATCCACATTATATGTATCACAACATGGGCAGCATTTCTGTATCCATTGATTGTATTCACTAAACTGTAAATATCAAATACCACACAGATCCTGGTACTGGTATGGAACCCTGCCCATTTTCTAAGATGCTAGATTCAGAGGACAGTTTTTGATGACCTACCTCCCAAATATTCATCTTTTTTCTCTTAAGATACCAATACCTGGACACTGATTTTGTTACTTTAATTTTATTAAAAAATTGTGTATTTTTCCTAGAAAAATAAAAAATGCTTCAAAAGTACTACTTTATATAAAGAGAAAAAGCAAAATTCAAAATGGATGAGATATAATTAGATTGGTTCCTCTAGAAACATAGGACTACAGACTTGAATTACATACAGTCTGCTCTAGTGTTTGAAACTAAGTGGACAAAAAGCAGATACCTCCAGATAGCCTGTGAGATTATAGTACTATTAATTTCTTATAAATTATCCACAGAACAGTTTGGCATATGTGTGTGGGAGAGCTCATTAACACTGAAGCATGCATATGTAGCTTGAATAACAGACAAACATGAATGTAGAGCATCAAATAATAATTTAGTATGGACGTGAGATCTTTAACACCCAGTTGTAGATGTGGAGCCTGAGTAAATGAAACCCCAACGTGGATGAGAGCCATTCCAGAATGGATGCAGAGACTCGGTTCCTACTCCAGGCAGTATGTAGATCTGGGAATAAAACTCTGCATAGATCTGGAGCCTCCTGTCTTTGACTTGGACAACTATTTGGCTGAAAACTTGCAACGTTCTTAGCAATCAACATTAGTAAGCAGTTCTGTGTTGCTGGAGAGGAAAGCGCTGCAGGAGCAGAAGCATGGCGTGTAATGGCTTCTAAAGCACAACCCGAGCTTCCCAAAAGCAAAGGATCAGAATATCGACCATTTAACTGCTACGTTCTCATCCATCTCTTCATTGAAATGAACAAATCTTCTATAATCTTCTGCAGCCCTTTATTTTCTCTGCGGAAACTCCTGGGGTGTTTGAATCCAGGCCTCCCTGATTTATCGGTCTCCTGTCTTGTCTCCCTAACTGACTTTTGTGAAGCACAGATTCATTTCCTACAATGCAACATTTCGATGCTGAAGTTACATCTCTGAAAGACAAGTGCCAAGAAGCTGACAGCTGCACTTTGCTTTTTGAAGGGCTCTCCCTTCTGAAGAAGCTGAACTGTGTCTGGGCTACGTTCTCATAAACTGACCTGAGTAAGGCATTGACCTGAAAAAGCTTTCTGTCCTGGTGCCAATTAGTTCCTCACTGGGCTGCTTCTGGGCCCCCTGCTCAGAGCACCTGACATTTGAAAGCAATTAGAAGGCAGGCGGGTCTGTAAATGGCAGCCGGCGTCAATACCCAGCAGAATTGAACCCGTTTCGTCAGCGCTGCTCACAAACTGTGACCTCCACTTTTTCTGAGGCTCTGAAACAATTGCCCTTACATACTGACAAATGTTAAAACTGGCTCTGTGGAGAATTTGAGAGGGGGTTCATTTCCACTTACTGAAAGCTATTTTCTGGGGGATAAGCAAGTAGATTCAAAATCTACGCATTCTATTCCAAATTTATGTTTTAAAAGATTGAGTTCAATTTTCAGATAAAGGGCCTTTAATTAGGAGAGGTTAGCACATAACAAGTGGGCAACTCCAATGTGATCTTCAGTTTTATTGTAGTTAGAGTGGGAGAAAAGACTAAAGTCTACTGAAGAATCAGGGAGAATGAGGTTTTTCATCTGCAGGAATGTGCTGCCTTGCACCAGAGTACGGCTTTTGAGAGTAAACTTTTTCTGAATGCTCAAAAAAAAATGCTGAAATACACACTAAAGTAGAGAGAATAGAGACTCCTTACCTAAAATATATAGTATTTATTCTATTACTGTTTAAGTGTGTGCATTTGTGCGTGTGTGTGTGCATGTGTATTGTGCTTACATATGTGTGTATATCTTAGTGCAGTACCTGAAAAGATGGTTTTGAATCCCCTAGATCTAGAGTTGTAAGCAGTTGTGAGCAATAGATCATCTGTCAGAATAAGACAAACTCCTAATTGCTGAGCCATCTCTTCAGCTCCCTCCACACATTTTAAAAGTTTCTATCTATGTATATGTATGTGTGTCTACAGCAGTGAATGCCATGTGTGGGGGAATAACCTCAGACCATCAGACCATTGGGAGCTTCCTTTATGTTCTCATGGAACAGCAGCGAGTGCTTTGAAACATGGAGTCACCTCTGCTTTCTTTTAATTTTTATTGAGCTGTAGAAACATAGATGCATAAAGTAACTCCTGAATTTCTGAGCAATGCAGTTAGTCCCTGCCTTTCACAGCCTAACACAAGTCGATGGACCCTGCCCAGGGTCTGGAACTGTCAGTAGATTCTTCGCAGTACTAACAGCAATATATACGTTTTCTCTGTGACATTTCTCTTCCACCTCTCTTCTTCTTATCTCAACTTGCTCACTTCTGAACACATAAATTAAAATATAAAACCAATCAAATCAAACTGAATATATAATTTCATTCAAATGAGAATTAATAATTAATTTGGGCTAGAGATACGTATTGTCATCATTTTTAAGCATTTTTCAAGTGTCTAAGAAGCAAATATATTTAGGGATAAAAGAAGTATAAAGCAGATTCTGCCTTCTGAAGGGTTATTTAGTGTATGGTGTGTAAAATGAGTCTTCAAAATATGGCTGCAACAGCTGCCTTGCACATTTCTCCCTTCATTATAATGTCACCACTCTCTCTTCATGGAGTTTAAATCCTCTTCTCTTTAAATGGAACTGGCTTTCATTAACTACTGCAGTAAATCAGAAGACAGTACATGGTGTGTCTGCTTGTAGATAGTAGTGCTAGAGCACATATGTGAAACACTTAGAGCATACGTGAAACACCCATGGTTTGGAAACCTCCTGAGTAGCCATCCCCAAGACTGTGGAAGCGAATACTTGTGGTGGTTGACGTACCATTCCCCTTGCCAAAACTGAAAATTGTTGAGGTTCTCAAGATTTAGATATTTTAATGCTGCTGTTAAAATTGTGCTACACAAATCAAGCCCAACTGGCCATCCTAAGGCAGCATCGTGGAGACAAAGTCCAGCTGATTTCTCAACAGATTTATATACATGACTTATGAACATACTAGAGAGCTACAAGAACTGCTAATAGCTGTTGCCTGGCCACCATGCCATGAAAAGCTCCTAGGAAGAACTATTCACTTCAACTAGATGGAGACATAGGGGTCATGATAATTAAATTACACACTGATAGGAAGCTTGCTAATTTATTACAGATAACAGGCATAATAGCAAAGAATATATACAGATAGGAACATACATGATAAAAACTATGAATGGTCAAAACAGGGTGAAGTTGATTTTTCAAATAAAGGTTTAAATTAAACTACACAAGTCTCTGAGGGGAGAATAGAAGTTATATAAATGAGATGTTTATAAGTGAAGAAGAAACAGGAACTGTGAAGAATTTTAGAAAAAGTGTAATTGAAAGAGAGAAGATGTGTCTAAGAGTAAATAATACATGTAATGAGGACAAAGGCTACCTGAAACAAAACTTACAACAATCTGAATTTGGTTATAAAGAATGGAGTGATGTGGGATTCCCTTCTGTAAGCTGTAAATACCACTAGTTAATAAAGAAACTGTCCTGGGCCTACACAGGGAATAGAGCTAGGTGGGGAAAACTGAACTGAATGCTGGGAGACTGAAGGAGAAGTTAGAAACCATGGAGCCTTGGCCAAAAACGGACAAGCACACTGAAAATTTGCTGGTAGGTCACAACCTCATGGTGATGCACAGATTAATGGAGATGAGTTAAATTAATACGTAAGAGTTAGCCAATAAGAAGCTAGAGCTAATGGCCCAAACAGTGATTTAATTAATCTAGTTTCTGTGTGATTATTTCAGGAGTCTGGGCAGCCGGGAAAGAACAAGCAGCTTCTCTTACAACAATGGAGTGTCGGGCCAGGATGCGAGAGTGATCTAGCTGGTGTGTAGCCTGAATAGGAGCAAGAAGAGAAGTTGAAAGAACCTCTGAGAGGGTGTCCTGTCCAATCACAGGAGTTTATTGCATGCAAGGTCTTCTTTAGAACTAAGGATAGGCCATACTTCCAACACAGCACTCATTTGAACCAACAGCTTTCCCATTAAATATTGAACAGAGATAATCAGTCTACACAAGTCAAGCATCAGACTCAAAATTATTCTGTAAGGGTGTGTGTGGAGGGGTGTGAAGTCCATTTGATGCAGCCACTGAAGAATGGTACTGTTGATTATTGTCGTGGATATCTAAAGGATTCAACTCTTTTTTTTAACTGATTTTTATTGAGCTCTACATTTTTCTCTGCTCCTCTCCCTGCCTCTCCCCTACCCTTCAACCACTCCACCAAGGTCCCTATGCTCCCAATATACTCAGGAGATCTTGTCTTTTTCTACTTCCCATGTAGATCTATGTATGTCTCTCTTAGTATCCTCATTGTTGTCTAAGTTCTCTGGGATTGTGATTTGTAGGATGGTTTTCTTTGTTTTATCTTTATAAACCACCTATGAGTAAGTACATGTGATAATTGTCTTTCTGTGTCTGGGTTACCTCATTCAAAATAATGTTTTCTAACTCCAATCATTTTCCTGCAAATTTCAAGATGTCATTATTCTTTTCTGGTGTGTAGTACTCCATTGTGTAAATGTACCACATTTTCCTTATCTATTCTTTGGTTGAGGGGTATTTAGGTTGTTTCCAGTTTCTGACTATGACAAACAATGCTACTGTGAACATAGTCAAGGGTTCAACTCTTAAAGGCACAGCACAGTTTACTGACAGTCTCCTCTGCAGCTCTAGTTCCCTTTACCTATCATCACTGCACACAGCTCTGATGTTTTCAAGGAACATTTTACTGTGGTTTTTCACATTGTCTGATATTTATATTCTCAACTGTTTTATTTCTATTGTGATCCCTTTCAATCAGGGCAGTAACACTGACACTGGCTTTTTCTCCAGCAAAGCCCATTGCTTCAGGAAGGCTACCTAGCCTATGCTACAAATATTAAGGTTTAACATTCAGAAGGCATGCAAGGGTAATAAGCTTGGCAAGGAACAATGGTCCTGATATAGCTTTGGTCATTCATATGACCAAAGGTAATATGAGGTGATACTCATACCTATGTATCGACAATGAGAGCCAGTGAATAAATGGGACTAGGCAAATATAATAACACAAGCCTCTCCTTTAAGAGCTCATCACATTGTGCTGAATCCTGGAATAAAAGGCTGCATGTAACTGCATCTCAAAGCTGATGGTACTTCTGTTAGATGGTTGTTGAAAAACAAAACTCTTAAATTAGATGTGAAATGCTCATTAAATTCTAATTACAAAGATTCATGAAAAGAGTAGATCTGACTGGGAAGAATACAGTGTGGCAGAGCAAAAAGAGCTGTTGTCAGACAGACAGAAATCTGAAGATCCTGGCACAATATCCCAATTAAGGTGGTTAATGTTTTCTCAGAGAAAAAACAATAAATTCACAGTGGAACGTGCTGTCAACTCAACCTTCAGTGCACATGGAATGCTCTGTATAAGTTTTCTGGGTCCTGTCCATGTTGCTTGCTTTCTCCCATGTTCCTTTTCCAGTTTCCATAAAATGTAATAAGTGAGAATATCTACAAACAGTTGCCACTGGCCGAAATGAACTGAATGTCCTGGAATGTCCTTGTCATAAAAGGGCAAGCACATTGTGAGCAAGGAGTGATCATTGGGTTTTCTTCCATGAAGTAAACAGTTATTCCTGACTTTTATTTTATTGAATGCCACATGTCAGCACTCACCCTGCTTCTGAGATTACTGAGCAAACGTCACAGAATGCCATTTATTATTATCCCATCCCTTTGGGCAGCAGTGATGTTGGAAGTTACATGGGACCCAAGATTATAAAATTGATCTAAGTATGTGGTCTCGCTTGGGATTTAGAAATTCCATATTTATCCACTTCACAGAATGAACCAAATGACAAAGTAAAAAATAGAGCAGCATTAAGTCAGAGGGCCACAGTCTCTTCAAATTTTCATAACAATAACCTGCGCAACCAAACAGAGAGAAACAGGAATTATTACTATTATTATTACTGAGCTTCTTCATCTCCTGAAGTGAGGGAAATAAACATGAGACCACTATTACATCACATTGTCAAAATGCAACCCTGGAGGGAAGGTAGGCATCTTGGAGAAATTTCAAAGCACCTGGCCATCAGTTTTGGCACACCTGAGTTTTTTACAAATACCCCCGTCTCTGAGTATCACCCTGATAAACTAGTGTTTTCTTCTCACATTTCCCAAAAAAAGTACTTGAGTATTTATTTTTGAGGACTAAATACATTTTAAGGCTGTGAAGAATTCATATTATAAAGTTTAAAAATGATTTACTGATCTTTCTCACATGTTGAATCTCTGCACATAACAAAGATTAAATGGTGTATAATACTGAACGTGTGTATTCCACCCTGAAAATTTTGAATGTAGTACCTAAGACACTCCAGGGAAAATAGACATTTTAGGACTGGTTTTAGGTGGTGTGAACATAGCTCCTGTGTTTTCCACTCTGGATTCATCATTATCCTGGAAAACTAACTTAGTCACACCTACATTTTGTAAAAAAAAGTCGCATATAAAAATTTCTATAGTATTGTTCGTATGCATATATATCAAATGAGTTCTTTAAAAGAATAAACTTAATCATTATAACTTAATATAATAAACGATTTTTTTCAAAAAAGCTTTGATTATACCATAAGGCAATGATGGCAATAATGTATAATTAAAATATGGTATGAATAAATATAATTTCTTTATTGATGATAAGCCATAAGACACTATCAGCACCATGAACGCACATGTTTATATAAGCTTCAGATCTGTTACATAATATGAATGGTCTACCTAAATGTTTCACATTCTGTTAGCGTTGTACATATATGAAAGTATTGATATGAAGAAGTGAGGAAACAATGATACTGAAATATTATTCTACAAAATGTTTTTATTTTTTGGTCAAACATTGGATTGTGGGCATATATAGTGATAAAGTAAATATGTATACCCTGTGATCCAACAGAGAAAATAGAACTATTCTCTATATACATAAATCAAACTCAAATGGGTACTATGCTGAGAACCTAAGCAGAATACTTGATGTGTGAATACCCTCTGTGTGCTGTGATTACAATTAATGAATAAAGAAACTGCCTTGTCCTGTTGATAGGACAAAACTTAGGTAGGTGGGTAAGACAGAACTGAATGCTGGGAGAAAGAAGGACAGAGTCAGAACCGCCATGGACCTGCTGCCAGAGATAGACATGTTGAAATTTGCTGGTAGGCCATGACCTTGTGGTGATGCACAGATAAATAGAAATTGGTTAAATTAAGATGTAAGTTAGCTAATAAGAAGCTAGAGCTAATGGGCCAAGCAGTGATTTAATTAATACAGTTTCTGTGTGGTTATTTCAGATATAAGCTAGCTGGGCGACCTGGAAGAACAAGTGGCCCTCTCCCTCCAACAAACACTGACTGTTTGAAGAAAACATTCAACATTTCTAAACTGCAGTCAGTTGAGTTATGAATATGGTTGCTTCCATTTCTCACAAAAGATTGATCATTAGAATTAAACAATGTTCCATTAAGGATTAGATGAGTTGAAAAGATTCTTGTAAAGAATCTAATTATCAGCTGAACTGGAGAAAAATGAGGCCATATGTCAAGGTCACACTAGACAAGAAGAGGAGATTTCAATGCAATTTTACATATGATCTTATCGCTGTTGATAGCCTAAAATTACAAGTCTATTTCAAATGCTTTGAAGAAAATGAGTTTTTTTTTTAAAAAATTCATGATTTTAAGTTTTAATTTGAGCGGGGGAATAGTATTTGGGGCTGGGAAGATGACTCAGAATGTAAAGGCACTTACCAGTAACCCTAAGAACCCATGTTCAGTCTCTGAGACCAACATGGTAAAAGGAAAGAAACCACTCTCCTGACATTTCTTGTAAGCTTCACACATGTGCTTTGGTATGCCCTCCCCTACAACACACACAGGAAATAAAATCACTAAAAATATCTTTAAATAGTTTTAGCTCCTCTGGGTGTCTTATTTTCTTCCTTTAGTTCATATAATGCCAACTAGAATCCGCCTTGAAGCACAATTAAGAAAAACTCAGAGACAAAATTGGGGTTCAACCTGAAGGTCAGAAAAGCAAAACAGTCAGCCACTGGCTCTTACCTCGACCTCAGTCTGAAATGGCGAATCTGCCTCAGGAGTCATAGAAGGAGACTGGGCTGAGATCTGTTTCCTCCTGTTTTATAATCCTTTCTAGTTCTGTGATTAACAGCATGCACTGCCTGATTTCTATGGCAAGCTAGTGTGGTTTGTGGGATTAAAGGTGTGTATGATTATTGTCTGGTCTTAAAGGCTGGCCAGTGTGGCTGTTTTACTTTTCTGATCCTCAAGCAAGCTTTATTTCTTAAAATACAAATGAAATATCTCTACACTCCTCAGCCAGAAACCAAGGTCTTGAGTCTCAGATCATGACATCTTGAATTACTAGTTAATAAGGCACAGACAATGGAACCAGTTGGCAGCAAAAACACTTGAGAAGACAGTTTACTTCTCACTATTTACTGTGAAGGACAGCAAGCGTGCTACAGTCCCTAAGGAAATTGTACAAATATCACTTTACCCTCACAATAGTGAAAAAGAATAGGTAACTAGGTAATAGCAAGGGATGGCCCTTTGTGATGGGTCATATCATAAAGACAAAGGTCAAAGAGAAGGACAAGGGCATTGAGATCTTAAAAACAGAATTGTCTATCAAGGTGTTTGACTTGACTAAAGAGAGCCCAAGGGACTTCTAGGTTTGACTCAGAAGTTAGAGAGTGCTCCCATGTTCTGAGACGGCACATTTAAGGGAATGGCATTTAGAATGTATGGAGTTTATAGGGACAGATAGATGAGAGAAGGAAATGCATCAATTTTCAAATTAACTATGTCTGCAAAAAAATGGCCCCTAGTTAGAGAGTAACTAGGGAAGTCCACATCTTCTGCTTCTGCAAAGACGCAGGAGGCTAAGACTGTTAACGTAAGTGTTGACATACAAGAAAGTATATCTGTTGCCAGAAGAGCTCCCTACTTTCTTTTGCTATTTTAATCAAGAAAGTCACTTGTCTTCTACAACATTCAACATCAAATTAAATGGAGAGAAACTCAAAGCTATTCCAATAAAATTAGGAACAAGACAAAGCTGTCTAAACTCTCTCTATATATATTCAACAGCTTTTTTTTTAAGTTCTGACTAGAGCAGTAAGACAACAAAAGGAGATCAAGGGGATTCAAATTGGAAAGGAAGAAGTCAAACTTTCACTATTTGTAAATGATACTATAGTATACAATAAGTGACCCCCAAAACTCTACTAGGGAGGTCCTACAGCTAATAAACATCTTCAGTAAGGTGGCAGGATAAAAGATCAACACAAAAAATCAGTAGCCCTCCTAAATACAAATGATAAAGAGGCTGAGTAGAAATCAGAGAAACATCATCCTTCACAATAGTACAAATAACATAAAATATCTTGGGGTAACACTAACCAAAGAAGTGAAAGACCTATTCGACAGGAACTTTAAGTCTTTGAGGAAAGAAATTGAAGAAGATACCAGAAAATGGAAAGATCTCCCATGTTCTTGGATAAGTGGAATCAACCTAATAAAAATGGCAATCCTACCAAAACCAATCTATAGATTCAATGCAATCCCTATCAAAATCCCAACACAATTCTTCACAGACCATGAAAGTACAATAATCAAGTTCATATGGAAAAAAAAGAGGATAGCCAAAACAATCCTGTACATTAAAGAAATTTCCAGAGCATCACAATCCATGAAATTGAGCTCTATTTTAGAGCTACAGTAATGAAAACAGGTTGGTATTGGCATAAAAACAGACAGGTAGACCAATAGAATAGATTTGAAGACCTGGATATTAATCCATACACCAAGATCAGCTGATTTTTGACAAAGAAGCTAAAATTATACATTGGAAAAAGAAAGCATCTTCAACAATGGTGCTGGCATAACTGGATGTCAATGTGTAGAAGAATGAAAATAGTATCATATCTATCCCCACACAGATAACTCAAGTCCAAATGGATTAAAGACCTCAATATAAATCTGACCACAGTGAACCTGATGGAAGAGGAACTGGGAAGTAGCCTTCAGTGCATGGGCACAGGAGATCACTTCCTATAAATAACACCAATAGCACAGACACTAAGAGAAACAGTAAATAAATGAGACTTCCTGAAACTGAGAAGCTTCTGTAAAGTAAATGACACAGTTAATAAGACAAAAAGGCAGCCTACTGAATGGGAAAAGATCTTCACTAACCACACATGACACAGAGGACTGATCTCCAAAATATACAGCAAACTCAAGAAATTAGGCATCAAAATTACAAATAACCCAATTAAAAAATGGGGTACAGAACTAAGCAGAGAATTTTCAACAGGACAATCTTGAATGGCCTAAAGACACTTAAGAAAATTTTCAACATCCTTGGCTAGATCATTTGCATCATGGAAATGAAAATAAACACAACTCTGAGATATCATCTTACACCATCAGAATGGCTAAGATCAAAAACATCAATGATAGCTTATGCTGGAGAGAATGTGGAGTAAGGGGAACACTCCTCCATTGCTGGTGGGAATGCAAATTTGTACAACCACTTTGGAAATCAGTATGGCGGTTTCCCAGAAAATTGGGAATCAACCTACCTCAAGAACCAGCAATATCACTCTTGGGAATATACCCAAAAGATGCTCCAGTCATACTAACAAGGACATTTGTTCAACTATGTTCATAGTAGCATCATTTGTAATAGCCAGAACCTGGAAAAAAAACTAGATAAAGAAAATGTGGCATATTTACACATTAGAGTACTACTCAGCAGTAAAAAACAATGACACCTTGAAATTTGTATACAAATGGATGGAATTAGATAAAACCATCCTGAGAGAGGTAATCCAGACCGAGCAAGATGACCATGGTTTGTACTCACTGAGAAGTGGATACTAGCTGTAAAGCAAAGGATATTAAGCCTACAGTTCATGTTCCTAGAGGAGCTAAGTAACAAGGTAAACCCTAAAAAATACATAGATCTACCTGGAAAGTCAAAATATACAAGATTGTCTGACAAAGTTGGGAGAATGGGGATTGGGGAGCAGAAAGGGCAGAAGGGGAAGAGGAGGTGAGAAGGGAAGGGAGAAGGAGGGAACAGGATAGTCAAGACAAAGGAAAGACAGAAATGAGAGCAAGGAAAGAGATATTTTGATTCAGGGAGCCTTTGTGGGGCTAGCAAGAAACCTGGACCTAGAGAAATTCCCAGGAGTCCACAAGGATGACCCCAGCTAAGACCCTAAGCAATAGAGGAGATGGTACCCAAACTGGCTTTGTCCTGTAGACTGATGAATATCTTAAACATCACCAAAGGACCTTCACCCAGCAACTTATGGAAACAGAAGTTGAGAGCTGTATTGGAGCACTGGACTGAGATACTAAAGTCCAGTTGAAGAGTGGGAGAAGGGAGAATATGAGCAAAGAGGTCAAGACCATGATGGGGACACCCACTGAAACAGTCTACCTGAGCTAATGGGAGCTGACCAACTCCAGCCAGAGAGGGAATTAACAAGCAAAGGACCAAACTAGTCCCTCTGGATGTGGGTGACAGTTGCATGGCTGGGACAGACTGAGGGCCACTGGTAGTGGCATCAGGATTTAACCCTACTGCTTGTACTGGCTTTTAGGGATCCTTTTGTCTTTGGATGGATACCTTGCTCAGCCTAGATATAGTAGAGAGAGCCTGGATCCTTCCCCAAAGCAATGTGTCTCACCCTCTCTGAGGAGTGGGTAGGAGTGGGGTGAGGGCATAGGTGGAGGGAATGAGAGAAGGGGAGGGAGTGGGAACTGGGATTGGTGTGGGAAATGAAAAAATAATTGTCTTCTTTTAAAAAATAAATAAAAAGAAATAAAAAGAAAATAATTTATTTAAGGATCTAAATATGGTAGTGCATGTCTATAATCCCAGAACTCAGGAGGTGGAAGCAGCAGGATCAGAAGTTCAAGGTTATTCTCAACCACACAGGATGGTTTAAGTCCAGCCTGAGTTATATATGACTCAGTTTCAGAAAAACAGAAGGGAAAAATAACTTATTTTAAGAAAAAAATGTGTCTTTTAGTAGTGTAGAAGTTTTAAAATTAAGGTTATTAAAACTATCATAATTGTATGGGGCCATTTTTTATACTGCCCATTATGTCTAGTAGAAGATACTTTTTTTCCCCTTGGTATTTGTTTAAAAAAAATCAAAATTCTCAGACATCTTAGGAAATAGCAAAAAAGAAACAAGCATATTTAACAGATGGGAAAATCCTAAAGAAGAAACACCAGAGTGGAGAGATCAGTGAACAGAGGTGAAGATCAAAATGTGATATGAAATTCTTGGGTTTGATATGGGAGGAGTGGTCAGATTCCTCATCTCAATTAGACCGAGCCTGGAAACTGTTCCTGGCTTGTCTTCTCATTTCTAAAGTAAAGAAAAATAACTTCAGAAGCACTGTCTCCTCTCCAACATTGTTTATGTGGAGGTTGAGGACTTTGCATATGCATAAAAAACGTGGGATAATGAAGAATCATCATGTTGATTTAGTAGGCATAGTTCACAAAATAAAACGAAAGTTTGGTATGTATTGCAAGAGATAAACAAAAGTCATTTAAATTTATCTCTATGGACAGCTAATCACTACAGTTTTAAAAACACTAAACAGGAAACATCATAAAGGTCCAATTTCATGAACATAAGAAAAAGAAATAAAAGTCCCTTGGTAACATAAGCCATGGTTACTGTTCATCCCTCAGCTAAAAGTACTCCTGGGGACTCATAATATTTTGAGAAAACAAAATCCTTAATTAAAAGGACAAATACCTGCTTTAAAAGAAACTTGATAAATAAATCATGTGAAGGGCAGAGATGAGGGTGTGATGTTAAACAAGTATAATTCTTTCTGTTGATTTAAGCAATGTCGTGGAATATAAAATGATGACTCAAAAAATCAGTAGTGATAAAACTCGGTTTGTACATGACAGGTATTGATCCACAAGCCAGGCTCGGCAAGGAGATGTGCTGATGCAACTGAGCAAGTCTGTCAAATACAGTTTCCGTGGATGGACACAGCGGGGAAATAATGCTATGGATGAGGAATGACAACTAGTCAGACATTGCCAGAACTATGGGGAGAAAGTGTCTACGGTTTTCATTTACCCCAGGTACCCAGGAGCGTTCTGGTCTTGATAATGTTTCAGAAGTAAGACCGAGCATTGAATCTGGGTGTGTTGACACAGTCCCATAACCCCCATCGCTTGGGATGCTGAAGCAAGAAGATGACAAGTTAAAGCTCAGCCTGGGATTATCTTTTCTAAGATTCTGCCTCAAAGCAAATAAACAATAGTAAAAAACATCCTGAATTTGGGAAAGTGAGGTGCAAATTGGAAGAGGGAAGAAGGGCACTGATGAAGATGTTCATGAACGAATACAACATTTAAATATCATAGATACTGTATTTCAATAAATGGGAATAGATTGGTCCTTCCTTCAAGGTTCTGTTCCCCACACCCATGATGTACAAACATAATGTAAACTTTCAAGGACAATATTGTGTCAAAATATGCCAGCACATATGTGCGGTAGGCAGAAATTCTAGGTAGTCCCATGCTTAAGGGAGACAAACTCTGAAATGAATACTGTATAAAATGTTGAAAGCTATATTTGAATATAGTTGTCAAATGTCACAAATACTTCATTTTCAAAAACCTCATGACAAAATAAGAGAAAAATAATCTACAAATTATTAAAACAAAGAAACAAACAAACTACAGAGAAAGCCCTGTAAGGTGTGACTGTGGGTGACAGCTGGTAGGAATCACGAATCTTCAGATCCAATCTCTAATCTTCACTGTGTATGATCTTGGAAGGACAAGACCTTGACAAATAAGAACACAATGGTTTCTTTCCCAGAATTTTCAGAAAGGTAAAACTAGATTCCTTTGTGTCCTAAGCCTAAAGGTATTATTAAATATCTGACTCTTATACATGGACACGCACATGTGCACACACACATATACACATGCTCCCTCTGTTTTATACATACACACCCTCTCATACACACATCGACATACATATTCATATACTTACATGCATATGCACCCTCTCACACGTACTTCTTCACACATAAACTATACTCATATAGGCACATATCTGACAGATTTGTTATTAAGATGAATGATATAGCAGCTTCCCTAAGGAGTTCTAAACAACTTTTGAAAAGCCGTTACCCCCAAACATTACAATGTACTCAGTGCTTGATGTGAGGCATTACTTCATTTTTCTGTAAGTAACCACTTAGGGAAACAGTAAATCAAACAAGTAATTGCAGAAAGGAAGGTGTCCAGCTCTTTCTTCCTTTGCTGTGCATGAATGCATGGTGGCTGACTGTAACACAAAAGCTAATAGTAAAATATAAAAAATACAGCTTTCACATATCATGTATACTGAATGACGGCTGGGCTATCATACAAGAATCTATGCTAATGGTTGAATGGGGTATGATAGGCATGAGACAAGCCTGAAGGAAACAGGCTCAGCTATAGGACAGGTCAAAAGAAAATGCATGTTCAGATAAGTTCAGAGGTTGCTGTGTATGGACAGATGGTTGGCAAGACAAACATATCTATCTGCCTCATAATTTCCGAAACTTCATACATGATCATGTGTACCTTTACTCTGGGCCTCTGTTTGGGGAGCTAAGCGGTAACAAAGAAACAAGTAGTTAACCAAAATGCCTATGTCATGGCCAGGAAGCAAGGAGAAAGCTGGATGAGCCATGCTACCAAAGAACCCTTTGAGTCGAGGTTAGCACTGACCCAAATATTTCCCCGAAAGCTTTATGAATTAGGTCCCCTTTTGATTTAGGTCCCCAATGACATAACTATCTCCCCCAAAGTCTCAAGAACTATGTCTCCAATGACCCAGGGAAGCTTTACCTACCAAAGATTCCACCACTTCTCCAAAGAACCATCGACAGTAACACACATTCTCTGATGATGCATAATTAATAAAAACTCAGAATCAGAAATTGAAGTGCAACCTAAAGATCTGCAAAACAAAATAGCCAGCCATTGACTCTTATCTTTACCTCAGTCTGAAAATGGCAACCCTGCCTCTAGGAATCTCAGAATGAGACTGTGACTGAGCGCTGTCTCCTCCTGTTTCATAATCCTCTCTAGTTCTGGGATTAAAGGTGGGCATTGCCTGGTTTTTATGGCAACTAGTGTGACTACTGGGATTAAAGGTGTGAGTTACCACTGTGTAAGGCTGACCAGTGGGGCTGCCTTACACTCTCATCTTTAAACAAGCCTTATTTATTAAACCATGTATTATATATGCATATAATTTAATATATGATAATATGCAATAATAGATGTGATAATAATAAAGATAGCAGTAACATTAATAATAATAATTAAGAAAAGAGTGGTAGGGACATGGGAGGGGTTTAAGGGTGACCGTTTGGGAGAGGCTGGAATATCAAAAATGAAGAGTAATGGGATTTTAATTAAAAATAACACTAAAAATAACCATAAAAATAGTATGTGTTAGAGCACAAAGTTGCATCTTCCATGAACAACCCCTCAAAGGGACAGTGGTTGCAACTCTGAAGGAAGTCCATTCAAAACTCATGACCACTAGGGACACTGGCTCAACTGTATGTCTCAGTTTTCTGTTTATGAGATAATACAATACAAATATCATGTGGTATCATCTGTCCTTAAAAATGTAAAACTAAATACAGCAGACATAAATTAAGCCACATATAGGGCAAATAAGGTTAGCAAATATTAACAGATCCTGTTATTTAAACATTCTTCTTATCTGTGCTGCAATTTAAGTGCTACATGGAGTTTTCAAAAACACAGACATGGAACGCTATTTTTGATCATTTATTAATTTTTATTGTTACTTTTATTTCAATGATTATATATGAGCATATGTGTGTGTGTTGAGTGTGTTTTGCATACAAATTCAATGTCTGTAGGGGCTAGAAGAGGGCATTGGCCTCCTCTGGAGTTAGACATGCAAGCAGCTATGAGCGGTCTCATGTGAGGATTGGGAAACTAGAGGGTCCTCTACCAAAGCAGCAATCACTAACCACTGAGTCACCGCTCCGGTCCCACAGTGATAATTTTATTCAATGATAAGTGGTAACTATTGTCTCTCTTTCCTAGGAAAAAAAGATACACTCAAGGAGTAAGAAATGTTTTTCTTTTGAATAAATGTCTTGAAGAAATCCAGTTTGTAAAACTTTGAACTACGTCACTGAGATGAAGTAAAATAGCTTTATGCAGCGAGAAATATATATGGCTAGTTTACTCACAGTTGCCTGGTGCATGATATAAGAAAAAAAGTCATAACAATAATAAATGTACTTTCACCTATATTTTGCTGAGAAGATATAGATTAGTAGAAATGAATATGTTAATGAAACACTTTCATTTATGAAAGAATTCTGCTTATAATGAAAGAACAAAATTTACTGGTCCAAACTTTTAAAAGTGTTCCTTACAATAATATATGGGACATTGATGAATACATTTTGCTAATGAACACTTTTCAATTCATAAACATGGAATGAAATTTGTAAATTTGCATGGAAGTCAAATTAGAGAGGCTCATTAAGTCTGCAGAACCAACATCCAGTCTTGAATAATTCATCAGCTGTTTAATGCATTTGCAAAAATGCAACTTCATTTTATTACCGAGCTTGATTTCTTTCTTTCTTTCTTTCTTTCTGGTTTCGTAGAAGGATTATATTTTTCCAACGCGAGACTCCAGAAGTTTAATTGTAAAGTGATTAACATGGAGCTTTATCTAATTAAATCAACAAAAGGAGACTGAGAGTGACAGCAGGCGAAGTGCACAAATTAAGGAACTGTCCCACTTAATTAAACAGAGTGAGTTTACCACAGACGAGCTCTCCGACTGTTGGAACACTGTGACAACAGAACGGGAAAGGGATCTTTGGGCATTACAGACAGCAGATACACAGCCGTTTTATGGCTAATCCCCTGATCTACAACTTTTTAACAATTAGAAAGGATTTATACAATGTTTTTCTTAGGCTGGATAAGTATGTGATAAAGTCAAAATTTTTATCTCAGTAAGCTAAGCGGTCTCTCAGAACTGAGTGTTCAGTCGCATGCATGGCATGCTATGGACTGCATCCCAGCGTTCAAAATCAGGAGTCTCGGGAAGTAGTAAGTCTTATCATACAGAAAGAACAGCCAGGGCCATCTTCATTTTATTTGCGAATCATTAAAAAGATGAATGCTTTACATTTATTCTAGTATATTTCAATTAGTTTCCCTCAGTAATTTTCCTGCCGTGTCTTGCTGGTCTTTATGTGGAATGTTATGACTTAGGTGTAATGGGCAGACGTCACTCTTGCCAGCAGAGGTTGAAACAATGCTAGCAATCCTTCAAATCTTTATGGGAATGAAATAGCACTCCTTAGTTCAAAATATAAATATAATTAGTATGTTGAAGATGTCTGAATAAAATGAGAATTTTTAGATGAGTTCTTCAAATTTATAAATATTGTCAAAAGATTTTCTAAGCAGAGTATACTGTGTTCACTATACCATCAGGTTCTAGAGAAGTGATTTTTTTTTCAGTTTATTTATTTACATTTGTGAGCATGGTCAACTAATTTCCACAAGACCTCTGCCTAATACTCATATAAAGTACTTAGCACGAGTACATGAATTGATATTATTATTCTCAAAATTATTTGCTTCTGACCGCAATAAAGAATGATTTTTTCCGGTATGAATTTGAAGAACAAAGAATCAAAACTTGGCAGTGGAAGCTGATTGAGCCCTGACAATAATTTTGTCCTTTAATAGGCTGCAATGGTGGGTGTCTGTGCCCTGCAATAATGGGAAGTACAAAGCACACTCTATGTGACGGAGGCCACTGTGGCATTATTAAGTACCCAGGGTCAGCAGTGCCGTATTATATCATGCCTACAAAGTGCATTTCTCCAATTCTTGGAGTTTCAAAGTGGCCATCTGAAATAGAAATTGCAGTTCATTCAAGAAGTTTTCTTTTATGTTGCAAGCTCTTAATTGTTCATAGTAGCAAAATAATATAAAAATTAAAATGAAAGATTCACTATTTTATTTTTTAATTTTTAATATAGGTTTCTTTTTCATTTTACATACCAACCACAGTTACCCCTCCCTTGCGTTCTCCCACTCCTCCCACTTTCCCCCCACCCAACCCCTTATCCATTCAGAAAGGGTGTGTTGACAAAGCCTGGCATATCAAGTTGAGGCAGGACCAAGCCTCCCCTCCCCAACCTCCAGTATCAAGGGTGAACAAGGTATCCCTCCATAGGGAATGGGCTCCAAAAAATGCAGTTTATCTAGTGGGGATAAATCCTGGTCCCACTGCCAGTGGCCCCACACACTGCCCAAGCCACAGAACTGTCACCCACATTCAGAGTGCCTAATTCAGTCCTATGCAAGTTCCCCAGCTATCAGTCCAGAGTCAGTGAGCTCCCACTAGCTGAGGTCAACTGTCTGTGGGTTTCCCACCATAATCTTTACCCCTTTGCCCCTTTGCTCAAAAAGAACATGGAAGAAGGAACTTTGCTTAGCCTGCTCACCCCTCTCTTGCCTACTATTCAGTCTATCTATCCTACCGCTGAGTCATTCCTTCATCGTACAGAACTGAATTTAGTCTTCTCACCTGAGCAGCAGCTTCAAGGACTCCTCCAGAACTTCACTGACAATTTGGGACTGCTGAGACATCCAGTCTCATGAACAATTACCGGATTCTCAACCTCTCAGGTGTGAGTCAGCCGTTGCTGAATGGCTGGGACCACATCTTGTAAGCAGGTCTAGTTAGTGAACTCCATATATATGATGCATATGTATATTTCAGTTCCCCAGTCCTGCTACTCAGAGAGGCCTGACTAGTACCCTAATATTCCAGGCCTGGGATGACTTACTCGAAAGTTCTCATAGGAATCTCTCTGTTGAAGCCACTATAAGTTCTTTATTTGCAGAGGAGTGAAATGTCCAGTTCCTTCTTACTGTATGTCTGTCTTTACAGAATACTAAGTTAAAGCTAATTCTCTGTAAATAATTGAGACTCTTCTCTCCCTACCACGTTCTCCTTCTAGCTTTATTTGAAGAACTACTTTCTCTTGTGAGTTAAATACTTTGTGATTTTTCACTTAGTTACTTATTTACAAAAATCTTTGATACTGAAAATTAAGCATTATCTTTAAAACTGCATTCCCTTTAACATATATTTACCATAAATTCAAATTTGTTTGTTTACTTCCTATTTTTTCTAAACATATAATCACAGCACTTATTCCACAAAGTCAATATATCAGATTACAAAAACACTCAGCCAGAGTGAAATCTGACTTAAGATATATATTACTGTTCCTGTGTGATTAACTATGAAAACCTAATGAGGGAAATACATCATTATCTGGTTAAGTGTGGTTTATTCATATTAACTAATTACTACAAAATTATTTTATTGCAATGGACCAATTTCAGAGGGAACTTATATCATTTTGATACTTTGTGGATTAAATACTCAATGAATTTAAAACACTTACTAGAATGTCTAACTAACCCAAATTCCTCATGCATGTTATTTACTAATATTCAGCACAATATAATATAGGGATCATGAGTCTTAACAATCCTGGCATCCTAAAACAACAAACTATAAATAAAATTAAGTAAATAAATCAATTAAATGATTATATTGATAGAAATATAAGGCATTTTTACTTCAAACAAAGAATCTGTGACCACCATTAGACTATACCAGAAAAATCCCCAGTTACATCCTAAGTGTCTGTCCTGATACAGACAGATGAATGTAGTCCTCACCCTCATCAAGGACACTTGTCTTTGCAACAGGCAGAGACGACTATACAAAATTACAATGAATCAAAGTGTAGAGTTATGGAGTCCTGTGACAGTGGTTACATGTACAAAACAAGTCTGGCTCTTAAGGCTCAGGGAACATTGCATAAGAAGGAAAGACCAAGTTGTTAAGAGCCAGCTAGGGAGTTAGCTCTGAGATTATCTCTTAGTGATGTCCCTGGCTACACCCATAAATTCTCACCAACATAAGTGCCTAGACATGAGCTAAACAAGGGAAACAATGATAGATATGCACACTAACATGGATGTAGGAAAGCCCAGGATGCTGCATCCCTATGCAAAGAACTACAGGAAACTATGGAAGGCCAAAAGAGGAAGAAATAGACTTCCTTAGTTAAAAGAGCATCAATTGATTATTCATTAGTAAGTGGTCATCCCTGAAAACATATATACAAATAACATTATACAGACCAAGAAGGTTGTATTAAGTATTTAGAACTGTGTGTGCATGCTTGTGTGTGATAAAAATTAATCAAAAAAGGGAAATGAATTTGAAAGAGATCATGGAGTGGTACAGAGAAGTGTTTGGAGGAAGAAGAGGGAAGTAGGGGATGTAATTATGTTACATTTAATATATGTTACCTTTAATAAAAGACATAATTTTAAAAAGCATAGTCATATTGGCTAAAATGAATAAAACAAATGAAACTAAATAATAGTCCAGAAATCAATCACACTTAAAATAAATGGGGAGAACACTCAATGGGAA
Source organism: Bramus lutescens (assembly GCA_001685075.1). Classification (NCBI taxonomy): domain Eukaryota; kingdom Metazoa; phylum Chordata; class Mammalia; order Rodentia; family Cricetidae; genus Bramus; species Bramus lutescens. The sequence goes on from LOEQ01008261.1 coordinate 101,346, forward strand.
AATCATAGTCTCTTCAGTAAATGATACTAAGAAAACGATAATACCACATAAAGAACAATGAATTTAGCCTGGATTAGAACAACACAAAAATCAAATTAAAAGGTTTTCATATTCCCAGGAGTGGTATTGCTAGATCCTGGGGTAGGTTGATCCTGAATTTCCTGAGAAACCACAACACTCATTTCCAAAGTGGTTGCACAAGTTTGCATTCCCACCAGCAATGGATGA
>LOEQ01008261.1:102796-121843 GCA_001685075.1 Bramus lutescens
CACAGGGCAGGGAACCCTGACTGCTCTTTGGACTGGAAATGGAGGGGGAGGGCAGAGGGGGGAGGGGGAAGTAATTGGGAGGAGGGGAGGAGATGGAACTTTTTAATAATAATAATAATGATAAATTAAAAAAAGGTTTTCATAGTTTAAATTGACCAACAGGTACCGAAACCGTGAGAACAAACAGGACAATGATACTTCACATGTGTCTAAAATTTCAACCAAAAGAGACAAATTATGTGTAAAAGCTTCAACACAAGAGACCATTAAAATTATTCAGTACAATTTATGCATGCACTGAAAGATTCTATAGTATGTGCTTTTCAAAAGTACACAAAATAAAATACTTCCTGTGATAAAATAAGCAAACATGAATCCTACAGTTCTAAGAGTAGACAACGGACCTGAGCAGACATTTTCAATGCCTGATATCTAATTAAGATTTTCTTTCTCATGGACGAATTCTCTAATATTTGAGCACAGGTTTCCCATACAATGCTTCATTTCTTCCCCCCCAGTAAATGATGCTGGGAAGCCTCTTTCTTACCTGTCTTTATGATCACACATCTTCAAAACGAATTGTTTGAAAGCATTAGGTTATGTGTGGAAAGTAAGAGAAGCGTAGGCTGTTGAATTCCCTGTTGCCCACCTTAGACTGAAAGCCCCAGGCATAGATAACTGTAAAAAATGAAAAGCTTCATTAAGCAGAATTTGAGAAATCTCAGAATGTTGATATTGAACAGCCTTCTAGCTCTAAATTTCTGTGTTGCTTCTTAAAGAAAAATATCTGTTGTACCCACTCCTGACGATGGCTTTAATTCTGAGCTCTCTCTTAGGAAAATCATGCTAGTAGGTTGAAATGCAGGAAGAGACTGAACCAAAGTCACTGCTTAAACAGTCAACCTTGAAACTGGGATCCAAGGGTGAACAGCATTTTACTACACAAGACCATCTGTTGTCTCTTACTAAACTGAAACTGTCAACCTTATAATGACGAAGTTCACAAGAAACTGGCTCAATTGTCTCAGCCATGACTAAGAGACAGGCTTTAACCGGTGTTGGGCATATCCTAAAATCTAAGATAAAACTGAAAAAGAGAAGATCTCTTGAGTAAATTGGGAACATGGGGACCTTGGGGGAGGGCTGAAGAGGGAGGGGAGAGGCAGGAAGGGTAGCAGAGAAAAATGTAGAGCTCAGTAAAAATCAATTTTACAAAATTGCCTGTTCCTAACAGAAACTCTTCCTCTTGCCTCTGAAAATTCTATAAAACATGGAAACTATTTCAAATGATCTTCTGAAAATATTGCATGGGCCACTTACTATTACGATCTCTTGGTTGTGAGCAACCATGTGGGTGCTGGGAATCAAACTCAGTTTCTCTACAAGATCAACAAATGCTTTCACCTGGTGAACTGACTGCAGCCCCACTTCAGGAAGGTTTGGTGGTAAGATCTGTTCACAGTGTCCTTATTTCGCCTTCATTAAAAGAAAGTCTTGTAAACAAATTCTCATTTCAGCTAGTTTTTCAGTAATTCAAATGTTTCAAGGTCTCTCATTCCCTGTCCCATCAGACCTCATGGAACAGAAGAGAAGGTGGAAAGATTGTAAGAACCAGAAGGGATGGAGGATACTAAGGAAACAGAGCTTCTGGACACAACTGGCCTGATGCACCTAGGAACTCATGGAGAGTGCAACAGCCTGCAAAGATCTAAGATAGGCAGAGTCCCAGCACTGGGAGAGGAAGTTGACATAAGCTCCATTCCTAACCAGGAGCTGTCTTTAATTGATAACTACTTGCAAAGGAAAATTAGTTTTCTCTGATGGAGTCTCAGTGAGAATGCAAATAACATAAGCCCAGGTCACACACACAGCAGTAGGTGACTAGCATAAAATAAAATCAATGCTTTCTTTGAGGATTTTTGTCTCATAACTTTGGCTGTTCTTACCCAGATCTGGATGCTGACCCAATTGGATTCATCCTGCTTACAGCACATCAACATTAGTTCTGAACTCATAATTGAATATTTTCATCAAATTTTCAAGATGTATTTCATAGAAAAAATCTTGCTTACTCTTTTGTTCTTGGCACCATTTGTGTGATAGTATGCTGGCTAGGGTTCCAGACTTTCTTCAGAAACTATTGATTTTTCTCTTGGCCTTACTTCTGCCCTGTTATTAAGATTTAATAATATTTACAGTTTCATAGTGGTGTATATTTACTGGTTGATTTTTGCAAATATGTTGATGAACCTATACAGTAAATTATTTGGGGTATTTCAGACACAAGCCAACATTTACCATTTTTGCAAAATAACTTCCAGCATAAAGTTGATTAATTTTTACACCCAGTATTTTGTCCCCATTTTAAGAGTTCTTCTAGTTGACTTTATGTTGTCTAACATGAACCTCAAATTTTCCTTTTTTTCTCATTTTTATTGAGCTACATGTTTTTCTCCACTCAATCTCCCTCCTTCCCCTCTCCCCTTCTACTCCCTCCTATGATCCCCTCACTCCCAATTTACTCAGGAGATCTCATCTGTTTTACCTTCCTATGTAGATCCATGTATCTCTCTCTTAAGGTCCTGTTAGTTGTCTAGTTACTCTGGGGTTGTAACCTGTAGGCTGGTTTTTCTTTGCTTTATGTCTAAAAGCCACTTATGAGGGAATACATATTATATTTGTCTTTCTGAGTCTGGGTTAGCTAAAATGTACAAAGAACTCAAGAAACTTGACATCAAAGAACAAATAATCCAATAGAAAATGGGGTAATGATCTAAGCAGAAAACTCTCAACAGACAAATCTAAAATGGTCAAAGACACTTAAGGAAATGCTCAACATCCTTAGCCATCAGAGAAATGCAAATCAAAACAACTATTGAGATTCTATCTTACACCTGTAAGAATGGCCAAGATCAAAAACACTCACAACAACTTATGCTGGGGAGGATGTGGGGTAAGTTCCTCTATTGCTGGTGGTAGTGCAAACATGTACAGCCACGTTGGAAATCAGTATACCAAGTTCTCAGAAAATTAGGTAACAATCTATCTTAAGACACAGAAATACCACTGTTGGGCATAAACCAAAAGATGCTCAATCACACCACAAGGACATGTGCTCAACTATGATCATAGCAGCATTGTTTGTCATAGCCAGAACCTGGAGACAACCTAGATGCCCCTCAATTGAAGAATGTTTCACACAGTGGTAAAGAATAATGACATCTTGAAATTTGCAGGTAAATGGATGAATCTAGAAAGAGGGCCTCAATTTTTTCATTTGTATGTCATATAATATGTTCTTGTTACTGGACTCTTTAGCTCTTAAGCAGCAGTTCATGTTTTCTTATTCTGACGCACTTTGATAATAAAATTCTTTCAACTATGATCGATTTCATTAGCTATAGAATTATTTCCATGACTTTTCATCCTAAGAATTCTAGTATTTAGGTCTGCTGAAATCACATTCAGCAGACTGGACATCTGATAACATGCATTGCTTCGCAGGTAGGAAGCTGGAGTGCTGACTTTGGAAATGTTTTAGGATGACATCATGTTAGGTTTGTTTCACTGTTGGAATTATCTGTGTTTTTATGATACTGTTTATTCTTGGAATTAATATTCCAGCTATGTGATCTTTTGGATTTTAAAAATATTTGCTGACAGGTATTAACAGTGGTGGAACTACAGTATCAGTAAACATTCATTTTACTGTGTGAGGTGTTATTTCCCATTCCACATGTTTCAGTACCTTCTCCAAGAAAGGGTGGGGAAGAATGCTCTTCTGTGAATAGCTGCTATTTCTTCTACCTGTATTAACTTTCTATAGATCAGGTATTTCTTTATGCCAACTCTTGAGTATTTTCTGCAGGCCGTACTCATGATAATGATGATAGCCCTTTCCCCAGCCCTCCACTGAGCTTACAGGATTCTTCTGGGTCTCTTGTATATTTGGTTTGGCCCAGATCCGTACATCACACCAGCGACAGATTAAGTGCCAAGTATGTCTGCCATTGAGTTTGCTTTGAACATAGTTTCTCATGTCTTATAATTACACTGGAATTTCCCAGGAAGCTCAGTTTCAAGAATGTCTTCCTATGTGTATGGCTATAATTAAAGATTTTCCTTGTGAATTTGTATTTACAAGGTACTTCTCACCAGTTTTCTAAATCACTAAAATACCAAATAAGTACAAAAATAAAATGAACTTTAAGAGTCACTTCAAATTGTTTTATTTTTTTTTTACTGTCACTGGCTGCACATATTCTTGACATATTCTGGTAGTTCTTAATTTAAAATATTCTAAACACCCAGGGTCACATTTAATGACTTATGGAATACAACCACAAATTTCTTAATTTTTTTCATTTTTCACCCAATCAATCAATCACTGTCAATTTTTCTTACTGAGAATTGTAATACTAAGTCTTGGACTTTTCTCAGTATTTATAGTTTACTTAGAGGATACACTTTATTTTCAATTACTTAAATCAAATGTGAGAGAAAACACGCATAATTCTCTCAAAATTTTGACCTAAGCATTAAATTTAAAGTCAAAGGTTTTATGTCTCAGAAAATAACATCATATGCATATAAACACACATGGATATAAATATAGAAACTAAAATATGTATTAATTTCATAGGCGAATTGCTAAATTTCATTCTTTATTCTGAAGGTGAAAGTAATATATCCTTAATTTGTATTAAGTATATTAGCAAATAATCTTGTATCTACCTGAGGGATTTAAATTTTGTCCAACCATTTTCAAATTATCTTGAGCAAAGAATTCCCCTCATCAAAACTGTAAGAAGAAACATTTCAACTTCTCTAAGTCCCAGGAGAGCAGGAGGATGCTCCTGAATACGACACTTATATCCGCCTTTCCAGAAAGCAAAGAAAAGCTGCCACTCAGGATAGTGAGCTGTCTGAGCAAAGAAAGCATCAACACAGCTTTAAATGCACACACATGTAATGGGTTTCATTAGGGTTTTTTTTTTTTTAGCTCACATTGTTTTATTTGTCCTTCTCTCTTATCTGTGTGACTCTCTTCTGTTGGTTACCTTTCTTTTCTCAGTAGCCTCCTCTTTGTATACAGGTGGCAGGAATCTTACTAGGTTTTCTACTCCCCAGCCTCCCATAAGATCTCTTTCTCCTCTCTTCCATTAGCCTTTACAGTTTCATGAACTATAACCCTCACCCATACACACACGGACAAGTAAAAATCTATGAGCTTTATGTGAGAGGGGAAAATGGAATTTATATTTCTGAGATTATTTTTCAGTAACATAAAATTTCAAGTTACCTTCACTGCACCAGTTATGCCACGATGTCACCATTTTTTAATGGTACATAACATTTCATATTGTTTATGCAATTTACTTTATTTATACATTCTTTTCTGCTGGTGGACATTCAAGTTGGTGCCATTTGTAATCATCATGAATAGTGAAGTTATAAATATGGGTATTCAATTATCCCTGTGGTATGGCTTAAGAGTCTTTTGGCATATTCTCAGAGGTGTTATAGATGGGTCAAAAAGTATTTCCATGTTTAGCATTTTTATGAACTCCATAGAACATGTACCAACTTATATTACTACCAGGAGAGAAGGATTTCTCTGTCCACATATCATCACCAGAATGTCTCACCATTCATTTTCTTAATCATAGCTAGTTTAACTGAGTTAAGATGGAATATTTAGAGTAATTTTACTTTTCATGTCTCTGATTTATAAGATACATATACATGTACATGGATAAAAATAAAGTAAATCTTAACAATTCATGCCTTAGAAATAAGAATAGCATTTTCAATAGATGATAGAAAACTTAAAGATACTTACAAGAGAATTTAATTAAAGATTTATTTCTCATTTTTCACAGAAATCAGTTAAAATTGGGTGAAAGAACTGAAATGCAGGACCTGAAATGGTGAAGATAATCCAACATCTAGATATATTATGGTATCAAGTAAAAATTTCTAGTTTCAGGAAAGGGCTACATTGTATTGAGGCATTGGCCATAGGACTCCTCTAGAAACCCCCAAATATCAAAGCCTATCGTCAAGACTGCTGATTACTCCCCATAACCTTGTGGTCAGGCCTTATTACCGAAGAAGTGACTTACTTATATTATTGAACATGGAGAAGTCGAGCAGTTGACTAACTAGAAGAAATAACTCATCCTTATTTACTAGTATTCATGATAAATGATACTTTGCTCACTACCAGAGGAGAAGGGTAATTGATCATCAGTATCACCTCACTGAAAAACAAATCCTTCGATCTACAACAAGACTTACCAACAAACTATACTAGTACAAAAGAGATACAAATGCTGTTAGAGTAGACAACATTGTTTTGATTGGATTTAAGGCTTCTTTCAAGAGATAGATGCTAATGGTCAAGAATTCCAACTGACAATGCTAAAATGGTCAGGAACATGAGACCAGACAGGTCATGTGTCTAGTGGGAAATCTGCTGCTATTATTCTGCTAGAGAACATAGGAATAAAATAACTTCGAATGTCATATTGCAATATCCATAAATAAATGCCTTAATCAACCCACATCATAGAAGCTTCTTCTTACAGCAGGTGGTAAATTACAGAGTACTACACAACTGGTTATTGTGCAGAGAGACTTTGAAGCATTCAGCCCTAAATGAGACATGTCTGTCAATCCCCTCTGCTCAGGGATTTTTAAAGTTTGTAAAAGTCAAAGGTGCTCAATGAATCCAGTGAATCTTCCAATTACAGCAGGACAGATATGCATATGAACATAGACACTGTGACGGCATTCATAATACCTGCATATGATCAAGTCAGTCCAAATCCCAGCACTAATAAGGGAAAGTGAACACAAAGTCCAGCCTCTAACAAAGGCACTACTGTTGTAAACTGTTGGGAAATAGAAAATAGGTTTTTTCCCAAATAGATAGATCAATCACACCCCAGATCATGGTCCATGCTCAGGACAACTTGACCAACACATAATGGACTTTTAGTTGCTTTTCTTTTTCTTTTTGGGTAATCTTTTGTGGGTGCTCTTATTGCTTCATTATTTCTTTTGTCATACTGATTTTCTTTCTTTGTTCTAGCTAATGTTTTGAATTTATTTTTTATATTTTTGGCTGTTGTCGTTTATCTTGCATCTTTTTGAAAGAAAAAGAACAGGAATTTTACTGTACTGGTTCTGGGCACGGAGAGGAGTTGTAAGGATTTGGGAAAGAGAAAGAATGTGATCAAAACTATTGTGTGAAAAAATATGTTCTAAAAGCTGAAATAAAATCATACTAACTGTCAATATGTTCTTATATATTTATTTGTATGCATGTGTGTGCACATGTGAGTGTGTATATGTGTGCATACACTTGTGCACACAGGTACGGATGGCTGTGTGTGCTCAGAAGACAGAAAAGGATGTCAGATTCGTTGAATCTGAATTTACAGGTGTTTGGGAGACAGCTTGGTTGTTATGTGGATCTAGGATCTGAACTCAGTTCCTTATAATGAAATGGTAAAAGTTCTTAACTGATGAGCCAATTTTCACCCTCATTTTGATTAGTATTTCATTTAAATGCAGATAATACACTTTTCATTTAGGTTTAAGATATTATAAGTGATGAGATTTCTCTGAAAATCAATGTATAGGGACATGAAACATCAATGTCTACCTCTTCAATATCAGGTAGAGAATGAGGGCCAGGAAGTAAAAGTTCAGGCCAATATATATATATATATAATATATGTATAAAGGTTCAATGAGACAATTCTAAGGAATTTCCAATGGTAGGGTAAACTTCAGCCCCTAGAAGAGGTCTGGCTTCTACCCATGTAGCATCATCCCGATGCATCAGATGTAGACATAATCCGCACTAGAGCTATCAAAATAATGCATAAAAGAATTTTCTCTAAAAAATTCTAGCACCTTAACTAGGTAACAGTATCCATTTCTTGTTCAGGGTTGTTCTAGCCAACTTTGGAATGACGTTCATCCTTTATTTCTTCACTAAACCAGAGTAGACATTTTAAATATGATAAAATGAGACTCCAGTATTAACCTTGAACATATTTCTTAGCTTTATTTTAATATGTGAGTGGAGGGAGGGTCTGTTTTAAAATATATCTAGCAGTCTATCATTCATAGCAATTAGACTTGGGAGAGGTCTATTATAAGATTGGCAGCTCTCTCTGAAACAAGTGCAGTTAATTCATGAGTGTGTGCCCACAGTTCCCCTTTCCAGCCCCTTCTCAGTTCCTAAAGCTTGCTAAGCACAGTCGTTAAGGATGGATGATTCTCACAGAGGGTGAGGTCTCATCTTTGTATGTGCAGATTAGGTTTCTCTGGTTGACAGCATGGCCATCCCTTCTTGCTCCTCCATTTGACAAAGTCGATTTAACTCCTTTAAGCCTTAGTGAAGCATCATGTTGGCACACCCACCCACCACAGCAACAGCAGGAACATTCTGTGGCTTTACTGAATGCTATGCAATTTGTCTCATTCGACGTTCTCTGTTTCAGCAGTTTCTGAACATAGCCGGGTGTAAATGCAGCATTCCTGGCGACAGGCTCTCCCTTTGCTCTCCGTATGTTCATAACCCATTTCCAAATGAAGGAACGAGCCCTCCATTTTCTTTGGGTGACTGTATGACTTCATACAGATTGTGCACACACCCTAGGATATCTTTATTTCATTTAGACACAATCACACAATTTGAGAACAAAGCAAAGGTTTACTGGAGGTTTTAGGAAAGAACAGACCTTCTGCATGGGTCTCGCAGTTTTCTGTGGCTTCCCATACAGAACGAATCTAGTCATTCTGTTTATACATAACTTCTTCATGGCTCATTTTCTTCTTAACATAGTGGGTTTTAAAATTTCTGCTAAGGATATCAGGCAATTGCATATAGATATAGATATATCCTAAAATAAATAGGCTAGGACTCCCTTCATTTATTTTTTGAGACATCGTCTTTCTACGTTGTCCATGCTGGTCTGAAACTTGTGATCCTCTTGCCTCAGTCTCCTCAGGGTTGGAAATACAGGCATCCCCCACCATGCCTTGATCTCACCAAAATACTTAAAGTCAATTTTCAAAGCAGGTGAGATGTATAACAAAGCACATTGTTTGTCTTAATTCTCATGCAGCCCCCAAGCAAGCAGGTAATGTGCATTCTTCCTTGTTCATAATTATTGGCTCAGAGTGCACAGCTGGATTGTAGTGTTCTGCCTTTCATCCTTTTACTTCCTCAATTTCAAATTTCTCTTGTTAGAATTGCTTTGTTTTACTGCTCCTCTCTCTCTGTCTCTGTCTCTCGTGTGTGTGTGTGTGTGTGTGTGTGTGTGTGTGTATTGATAGCATTCTTTACTTGAAAGGAATTATCACCTAGCTAAAATTTTATTTCTTGTAGTAACATTGACTAATAAATATTGCCTTTTATACCGATCTTCAGAAATGTGTAATAGCTCAATTGAAAATAAAAATGCATACACTTCAAAGGATAGCAAACCATCTATTTTAAGAATGAGAGTGATTGTTATTCATGACTAACCAAGAAAGCTAACAACGACTCTCACATAGACATGATTAGTCTCCAAATAAGGGCTAAGCCAGAGTGCGAGCTATATTATTTGACTGGTTGTAAAGCCTGAACAAGTACCTTCATTTCTTCTCACTCCACATACTATTCATAGCTAGAATATTTTTTACACAAAGATCTATGCATCAACATAGTCAAAGGTAGCCATATACACCTGTTGTCCTAGCTACTCTGGTGACTGAGACATGAAGGTCACTAAAGTCCAGAAGTCCTGTGCCGTAGTGTGACAGGCTGATTTGTTGTCCTAAGTTTGTCATTAACATGGTGACCATAGCGGAAAAGAGAACTACCAGGTTACCTAAGGAGGGGTTGACTAAGGTTGGTAGCAAACTCTCCTGCTGATTAAAAAGTTTATCAACTTGATATAGCAGTTAGTAATAATTTGTGTCTGTCAGTTCAGGAGATGCATCATGAAGGCTGCTTAATTTCAGTGTGTTGCCCTGATGTCTTGCTTGTGTCGTTAGGGTGGTTCTCAGGACAGCACTGGCAGCACACACACTTTCTGAATCCAATGGTTCCCTTGCCATGCCATGCATGCTGTTCTTGATGTGTGACCCACTCCTTATGTTGTTGAAAGTCCACTCCAAGCCTATCCTTTTCTTACAGGAGGACATGTATGCATTGTTGGGTGGATGATAATCCTGTTGTCTTTTGCTCTTCTCTCTGTCATCGGTTGTCTTTTTTTACCAGCATTAATGTTCATGTTATCTCTGCTACCCCTGTGAACTATACTGTTTGAAATGGGTTCACAACATCAGTACACCCCCAATCCCTAAAATATTTCTGCTGTCCTTTCCACTGTTATGCTCGATTACACACAGCGGGAATTCTTACTGGGATGGTCTAAACAACTAGTTGTGCTTGCTTCTTAGGATAGGAACATCATATTGAGTGAGGTAACCAAGACCCAGAAAGACAATTATCATATGTACTCACTCATAAGTGGTTTTAAAACATAAATCAAAGGGAAACAGCCTACAATTCACAATCCCAGAGAAACTAGACAATAATGAGACCCTAAGAGAGACATACATGGATCTAATCTACAGGGTAGTAGAAAAAGACAAGATCTCATTGCTAAATTGAGAGCATGGGGACCTTGGAAGAATGTTGAAGGGGAGGTGAGAGATAGGGAGGGGAGCAGAGAAAAATGTAGAGCTCAATAAAAAAAAGGAACAAGTAGGTTATAGCACTCAAAGGGAAGCTGGCCAGTCATAAATTTAGAACTGTTGGCTGCATTTGACTTTGTGCTCAGCCTTAAGTGTCTGTGGTTTTACTCTATTCTCTTGATTACCAAGGCTCAGCTCACCCAGCCTCATAGTTATTCAAAGGTGGTCTGCTTTATTCTTGACTACATGGCTTCTTCCATCTTTAACCTGAGTCTTCTGACATATGCAATCTATCGTTTTCAAACAAGTCCATGTTTATATGGATCAGAAGCTTTTGGCTAAACAAGAAAAATGGAAAGTACAGTCCCAAAGCCTTATGAAGGGGTGTTTCCTAAATTCATCATCCAGGAAAGTGTTCCCAGTATCTACACTAGGCTGTGGTTAGAAGAGACACCAGGGCAGCGGTGGAGACACAAGTCACAAAAGCACAACTCAGTAATGAAATTTCACCCACCTACAGTGCATACCAACAAATCTTGTTGGCTGCATTTGTGCATCTTATTCTACATATATTTACATATACATAGGTTATATACATGCTTATGTGTAGAAATATACAGATTATATTATATATATTAACTTTGTACTCATATACTTTGTATAAGAGTTTACTATAAATATATATAGTATCTATGTATATGTATATCTGTGTGTATGTAGTTATGTAGTTCCTTATGATGTTTTCAATAAAAAACAGAATATACAGAAAACAATATTTTTAGATAGACCAAATTGATACATTACCTCAAAATCTTAAAATGAGCCTGGCTCTAAGTAACAGCAAAGACTTGAGGACTTGTTTTCAACAAGCAAATGGAAAAATGACAAGAGAAACCCACTTATTTCTGTCCCAAAGAGAAGACTTGTTTGCAGGTAGAGAACGTTTATTTGCTGTTTTATCTGAACAAGTTCCCATGGTTCGTGGAGCTTAAGGAGTGATTACTGTCTGTGAGGCTCTCTTCATACAGATCAGGGCAGGAGCAGCATGTGAGTTTGGTTGGGCAGGGAGGGGAATGCTAATAGATTCTGGAGTTTATACAGCTACTGTGTGCCACAGCCTTACCATTCAAAAAGGTAGCCTGCATTATACTATATTATTTATCTTTGCATACTAAAAATGAGACAAATCATTTAAAATAAATTGCCACAAGTAGCTGCTACATAGTAGCTCTGGAATCCATACAACAGCAAAATATTAGGTTTTGTTTGTTTGTTTGTTTTAAAAGTATTCTCTGAGGCTCCTGCTGTGGGCTTTGGGAAAATAAAGCAATGACTAGCTAAATGAGATATATTACAAATTACTGTGAACCACTGCTATGCTTATATATTTTATATCAGGAGAACAGAATATTCTAAGTTCCAGGCACAGTTTTTAAGCTACATTGGAATAAAACAATCTAAGAAAATTGTCTGAGGAGGAAAGAAAATTATTTTGTAGCTTGGAGGTTTCATTTTAAATAAAATTTAGAATAAGGCCTGTAGGTCAATGTTTAGACAACTAAATGGAGAGAAAAGTACCAATTTCAAAGCAATAGAAAAGCAATTGAATGAATACAAGGTAACTGCTTGATATTGAGATGCCTCAAGCTTGCACCCATATATACGGTATTCCTAAATATTGTACTGGTTATGATTAAAGGACACAGTTGACAATCTGATTCTGATTATACTTGCCAATGGCAGTGTACTAATTACAGTAGCAAAATCACAACAGTTTTGTCACTGAAAACCCATCCAGAAGTGGGAACCAGTCCTTATACCATTCTCAGTGGTCTATTTTGGAAGCTTATGAATCAATTATTTCAGGAAATAACTGATATCATGACACAGAATCAATGATTTAGTCTCCATTATAGGTTAAACTTAATTTAAAACAAATAATTAAATTAAATAGAAGCCTTCATCAACTTCTCCATTAACTTCTCCATTCTTCTGAGGAAGACCATCATTTTCTATTTCTAGAGAAACAGCAGATCAAACAAGAATCAGTGACGCTAAAGCACAATATATTAGGTGTTGATGGAACATTAGATTAGATGCTAACAGAAAACACAATAAGCAGATTAAGCCAATCACCTAAAAATACACTGATAAATTATTCCATCCAAGAAGCAGTACAAGACATGACTCCAACCCACACAGTCCAGACACCAGGAATGTACTGTGCCTATAGAAGGATCCAAAATTTTCCTTTCCCTCTATAGGCTTTATTAGCAGCAGTAAATTGTTATCAACATGAGGATTAGTTCCATTAAATTCACCACAGAAGTGATATAGGTAATTTTATAAATAAAACAGTGTAATCAGTGCATGAATATAAAGTATAGTAAGTGGGATATAAAAAGTGAGGGAACTACTACAATTTAAAAAGTATTTAATAAACATCAAGCAAGAGTAATATTTGAGCTGTGACTACCACATCAATATGCATGCTTTCCATAGCTTCAAGGCCTTAAACAAAGATTACATATGTAATAATATGAAAGTATTACTTTTAATAACTACATTGTGCTTTTAAGGTTTTTTATATGAGTGGGCCATGTTTAGCATCTAGAAATTGCCATGAAATATTTCAGTGGATTTTAGAGAGCGCAGTACATAAGGAAAACTTATGGATATAGCTAAAACTTGTAAGTTATTGCTAGCTATTACAGTTAGCATGTGGAGTCCTGTGCTCTTGGGCATTCTTTTGAGATAGTGGGTTGCATCCTCAGCTTCCTCAGTCCTGAGTCTGTGAATGTGGCTGCGTGGCATGCCTGCATGACATTCCTAGTGTGGCATTCCTGCGTGACACTCCTAGTGTGGCAGGCATCCTACACGGCACTCCTAGCATGGTATTCCTGCATGGCATTCCTAGATGGCATGCTTGTGTGGCATTCCTGCATGACACTCCTAGTGCGGCATTCTGTGTGGCATTCCTAGCATGGCATTCTTAGCGTGGCATTCTTAGCATGGCATTCCTAGATGGCAGCCCCTGACTTGCAGAAAGTCTTCTGATGTGAGTCAGTTTCTCTGTCTAATCTTTGCTCAACTACCTATTCCTTCTATCCCTCTGGAGATCACTGGCAAATAACATTACACAATTAGATTATGAATGTCACAGCATTAGTATTCATCATTAAAACCCCAATTTTAATTTAATATTGTGTGTCTTGGAACCTTGGTAGTGGTGGGAAGAGACCTGGGCACTTTGGGGTTGTTTGGGGGAAGCTTTTTTGAAGAGAGTGAATAATGGACTAAACAGGAAACTTAGCAGATAGGAAAGACAGATCTGTGATGTTTCTGAGGGTTTTGTCTTAACCACAGGAGTCCTTTCCTCGTCAGTGCAGTTACTAGAAATGGCAGCTTGTTTGGGTGATCTGATGATGGCAGTTCCTGGATAGCATCCAGGCTGGGGTTTTAAGAGGTTTGGATAATAAGTCATCATGTGGACAAAGGGGGAGTCAGAGAAAATTGAATACAGCAGTAACGAGAATATAGACTCTATGTAAGGTAGGTATGGACTGGGTTAATAAAACCAAAAACGCTATGGTACCACAAATGCCAAGATACCAAGAGGAAACATGAAGGAGAAACACTAGTGAATCCTGAAGATGTGGGATCTGTAAGCACAAAGCAAAATGAGGATGCCTGGTGTCATAGAGGCTCCAGAGGAGACAGGAAGATGATGTTTATAAACTGTTCTCATGGGTTAGCAACTGCAGAGACTCAGTGCACTAAAACAATGAAGACCATTACAAAATGGTGACCATCCAGAATGCCCAGTTCTACAGAACCTGAGCAGTGAGAGAGGCCCCTTGCAGACTCAGCAGAGAATGGGTAAGCCATGGGAAGCCAAACACAGAAACTTCTTTTCTTTCTTATATGTCCTGTAAAATATTATTAAATGGACTTGAAGCTATACACATCTAAGACCCAAACATAGCTTCTTTATAGTCCAAGATACTATATGCTTATACTTCAAATAAAGTATGCTTTCATTTTATATGTATACATTTATATATAGATAAATATTTATGAATTTATATGAGCATATATTTGTGTACACAGATAGAAAGATTAAGATAAATTGTGGTGGACTTGTGTTTCATCATGTTAGTGACGGTTTGATCAAAACTAGTTCACAGTCTTACCTGACAACCACTGCAAGTATCAAGCAGAGACATTCTGGTCATGTATACTAATGCTGAGGACTGGCATTTAACTTCTGTATTTCCAAAGTGGTGGAGTTCTCCTTGGAAGATTCACAACATTATACACTGCACTTGGATATTTTAATGTCTCCATATTTGATTCAGAATACTTTTTATTTTACTAATTGACTGGTACAATATTATGTTGAAAGCAGAATATGGAGGCCAGGCAGTGGCGGTGCACACCTTTAATCCCAGCATTTAGGAGGCAGAGACAGGCAGATCTCTGGGAGTTTGAGGACAGCCAGGTCTGCTAGTTCCAGGACAGGCTTCAAAGCTACAGAGAAACCTTGGCTCACAAAACCAAAAATAAATTAATAAATTAAAATTAAAAAAGATGCTCACTGACTCTCTGCAACAACATATTACCTGTACATGCAAGCAAATATTTCTAATTTTCAAAAAGAATATGAAGTGTCACATATTTTTAAGCATTTAGAATTTCAATTTCTGTAGATTTAATAGTGTCCATAATTGCCATTCAATAACTTGTTTTTCATTATATGGTACATTTATAGAATGTTCATACTCACAGTCTCTATTAATTAAAAAATTCACAATTTGTAGAACCTGTTAGATAATCACCAATGAGGTTTGAGAAAGCTAATGATTTTATTTATATATATAATTTAGTGCTGGATAGTTTAAGTCTTGTCCATATGGATTGAAGACCTTAGATGAACAGGCATTAACCATGTTGAAGGGAGCTGATAGTTGGCAGACACCGTACATCTTCACAATGGTGAACAAAAATTGTGTGTGCTCATGATATAACCTGACAATTTCTCGGAGATCACTAACCACAGAAGCTGTAGGGCATTCCCTTCAGACCTGCTCACTTTCAGGATGACTGTGATTAGCAGCCACAGATCAGCCTCTTGGAAAGCAAATAGAAAAAGCATTCAAGGCTGCATGATGGAGCGTGGTAATGTGAACACAAAACTAAGACTCCAGATGGGGACAGCGTCTGATGTTTGCAATCATTCTGTGACTCTAATCATTGGCTAGCTACACTATGCCTGTTACCTTGCCAGCTCTCATGAATAAACACACAATGATGAAAACAATTAAATGTCTAGTAAAGAAGGAAAACCCACAAAATTATACTAATAAACACAGTTAGAGATGGGAGTGTCTCCCACGGTGTGGAATGAACGCGCCGTGCTGTTTTCGAATAGGCAGAGCAGGCACAGACATCCAAAGAAGCATTCAGGGAGAATAGATACATGTTGATTCTATGCTGTTCAGTACATCTGCAGGTTAACTGTGACAAGCCAGTGTTCTGTTGCAGATACCAATGCTCACCATCTTTCTGTTACTGAACAAGCTTACTGACTTACGGAAGAAAGGAGTTGCTTGGTTCTGAGTTTCACAGGTCTTAGCCTGGAATCAGGTGTTCCTGTGGCTTTGGGTGCAGCAGGCATTCAGAAAACCCAGGGAAAAAGCAAATGCACTCACCTCAGGACAGGAAGCAGAGGAGAGGAAGAGGAGAAAGGGATTGGCCCCACACTGTGTATCTTGACAAGGATAAGTCTGCCACAAACTGAAGGCCCCACCCCTTAACAGGTTCCACTGCTTCCCAACCATTCAATCCTAGGGAAGTATCTCTTAACACAGGGCCCTTCAAAACAAACGTAATCAATGTCATGCAAAATAAACCTCCGCATGGAGAAGGTGTGCATCTCACAGAGAAAATGCTCACTATGACAGTCAAGGATGGCTGATGATTTCTAGCAGCTATGACAGTATGAGGTGGAAAGGCTTTGAAATATGTTGGTCTATGCTGGGATGTGAAGGGCGAGTGAAAATTTAGATACTCTTTAGATTACCTTTTCAGGAAGTAGGTTGTCTGAGGTGTTTTGTGACAGACACTTGGAAGGAAAAGAGCTGTGTTGGAGAAAATTAAGTGCAATAATCTAATGAAGAGTAATCAGAGATGGATTTGTCCCCAAGCAGGTCTTTGCATGTCTCAGTGAAGACTATAATAGTGACAATAATTACTATTTAAATGTGTGTATGTCACCAGGGTTTATAAAATATGATTTAAAGAATTGTGTTCTCCATCACATGTTCTTTACTAGCTAAATTAACTTGCTAATTTCCGTGTATTTATTCTTTCCTAGAAAATCTCTGAGGTAAAGAAATCTGTGGATCTCACAAGCCAGTGCTTCCCCCATGGGAATCACTTCACTCATTCAATGTTTGTTCATGTCTTCTGAAACTAGCAGTGCCTGATGGAACAAACTAGTTTTGACTAGAAAATTCTTTTTTCTTTTCTTTTCTTTTTTTTATTTTCAATTAGCCTTGAGGTTTTATGAAAGGAAGCTTTTCTATTTTGTCAACAAAAGCAAAATTCCCACACTTCCTAGAAACAGAGGGTTGTGACATATTCTCAATAGCAGTCAGCTAGACCTCAGCAAAGACCCAAAGCCAGGAACTGAAGCCAGGAACGGAAACCCAGCAGGGTCAATCTGTGAAATCCTGCTGCTGATCTCTTTAGACAGAAATCCAAATCCTCTATGGCTGACCAATTTTAAACCATTCTCTATTCAGCTTCATTTGTACTTCAAGATTTGTGTCTGAAAGTTTTTTTTTTAAGACTCTTCTCTGGGAAAATTTTAGAGCTCTCAAGGAGTTGAAGAATCTGTGGAGGAAATGAGGCCATGACCCAAAAACTGAGCAGCTAAGTGACCCAATTCATAAGGAATGAAGGACGTGCCTGAATGAGGTCTATTTTTCTCAAGGCTTGGTTAAGTGTGGATTATGTGCATGGGAAAGAAAGCGGAACTGTAGAGTAATGAGCATCCAAGAACACAGAGAACTTTCCTGAAAATATCAACAAATTGGAGTGTAGAAGAAACAGTAAGTCACGCAGGCAGATCTGGCTTCAGCAGAAGGGAAACACAAAGATACACAAACTTTCCAGTTCACACATTCTAATTCAGTAGTAGTAAAGTAATACACTGAAAAAATCAACCATACAGGGAAGAAGCAGAAGAATATGGCTCTCACCAGCTTTTTACCTGCGCCCACTCAGCTATCTCAGGACCAACTTGAAGCTGAAGAAAGAGCAAGATCTCAGAGATCGCGGCAGAAATCTTTGGTCTCTTCACGAAGGGAGCCTCCCCCGTACGGGTTCGGGAAAGGCTGGATTCCGTGCTTGTTAGAGGATTTTGGAGATGGAGGTGCTTTCCCAGAAATCCATGTCGCCCTGTATCCCCTGGATATGGGGCGAAAGAAAAAAACGTCGGATGCACTGGCCATACAGGTGGATCCTGAAGGGAAAATCGAACACGATGCAATCGCTCGACAGAGGCAGTCCAAAGACAAGGTCATTTACAGCAAATACACTGATCTGGTTCCAAAGGAGGTTATGAATGCAGACGACCCAGACCTGCAAAGACCTGATGAAGAAGCTATTAAAGAGATAGCAGAGAAGATGAGAGTAGCCCTGGAGAAGTCCCCGTATCGCAGAAGGTTGCTGCAGCTATGCCAGTTTGTGCAGCTGACAAGTTGGCTCCTGCTCAGTATATCCGCTACACACCATCTCAACAAGGTGTAGCATTCAGCTCTGGAGATAAACAGAGAGTTATTTGGATGGGAGAAATGCAGAAAGATCCAATGGAGCCACCAAGATTCAAGATTAATAAGAAAATTCCTCGGGGACCACTATCTCCTCCTGCACCTGTGATGCATTCTCCTAGTTGGAAGATGACTGTAAAGGAACAGCAAGAGTGGAAGATCCCCCCATGCATTTCCAACTGGAAGAACGCAAAGGGTATACAATTCCTTTGGATAAGCGGCTGGCTGCGGATGGAAGAGGACTTCAGACTGTGCACAGAAACGAAAATTTTGCCAAACTGGCTGAAGCTCTATACATTGCTGATTGGAAGGCTCGGGAAGCTGTGGAAATGCAGGCCCAAGTGGAGAGAAAGATAACTCAAAAAGAAAAGGAGAAGCATGAAGAGAAACTTAGAGAAATGGCCCAGAAAGCCAGAGAGAGGAGAGCTGGGATCAAAACCCACATGGAAAAAGAGGATGGAGAAGCACGCGAAAGGGATGAAATCCGTCATGACAGGCGAAAAGA
>LOEQ01008262.1:0-19488 GCA_001685075.1 Bramus lutescens
GCTAACCTAAAGTTAACTTTTGGGAATCTGTTTTAGAAATCAATTTCCTGACTTTATTTTGATTTAGTAGAATGTTAAATTGTTTTCAGAAATGAGATTTATTTTTATTGTTGAAAAATACTTGTTAGTTTCATGAATTGTAAAATTCAGTTAACTGTAGGATTCCAGTACCATCATCCAGATAAAGTGCTTTAAGTATTTAAATTTTGTGTAATAAAGTACATTAGCACCTGCATATAATGAATGTACTAATAAGATTTTTATTTATGGTTATGTCAGTGGATTTTTTTACTCTTGCATGTCTTATCCTCCCCATGTATGTACTTGGTGTTCTCAAGGCCAGGAGAGGGTGTCAGACCCACCATAACTAAAGCTATATATGGTTGTGAGCCACCATGTGAGTTGTGGAAATCCAGCTCATATCCTTTACAGAAGAAGCATGTGTTTCCAGCTGTTGAATAACCCCTAGTATCTCCATAAGTTTTAATAATGTTGAGTTATATCCACTAATAATAACTTATTAATCATAATAACTATAAATAGCATGTTAGTATATTGATTACATGATGACAAGAAAGAACTCAGTACGGATGTAGGTTTTTTCATTTAAGTCATTTTTTCAATCTAAAGTTATAGAACCCTGTAAAATGGAGGACTGCACTATTTTCTTTACGTTTTATGGATATGTCACTATAAATCTTACACAACCTAAATTCTAGATTAATTTTCAGTGTCTTTTAATTATAGCCAGTTTTGTTTTTGTTGTTTATATTTTGTCACTAGCCTTGTGTCAGATGTGTTATTGCTGAAGTTCTTTCCCAGTGTATACTTTGCCATTTTATCTGAATGATGCTATTCCTTGCCATACAGAAGCTTTTTGAAGTTTATTCTTATTTGTCTGGATTTCCTCAGTGTTTGCTCTAATTTTTTTTGTCTCTAATTTTATTAATTTGGATCTTCTCTCTCTTAATTTTGCTCATGGTCTATCCTACTGAATTTTCTCAAAGAACTGCATCTTCCTTTTACTGTTTGTGGGTGGGGTATTGTTTTGTTGTTATTTTACTGATATCAATCCTGATTTTTTCCCCTTGCCTTCTACTCTTTTTGACTGTTATTTCATATTTTTATTATAGTGCTTTCAGGTGTGTTTTTAAGTTTCTATGAGACTTCTCCCAGACTTTATTATGTTGACATTGTCTTAGGTTGCTATTGTTTTGATGAAATACCTAACCAAAAGAAAACTGGGGAGAAAAGATCTTAGTTAGCCTATGCTTCCGAATCATTGTTCATCACTGAAGGAAGTCAGGACAGAAACTTGAGGACAGGTACTGGTGTAGAGGTAGTTGAGGGGAGCTGTTTACTGGCCTGTCAGCTCCCTTTCTTCATCCCAGGGCCACCAGCTCACAAATTAACTTGTGCCTCTACCTGCCCCCCTCCATTAGTTTAGAAAATGCCTGCAGGCCTACCTTCAGCCAGATGTTATGGAGGCATTTTTCAACTGAGGCTTTCTCCCAGATGACTGTCACTTGTGCCAAGTGTCAGCACAGGCACTTTAGTACTCTAAACTTTCCTCTTAGAACTGTTTTTATTGTTTCTAATGGATTTGAGTATATTTTGGTTTTCTTTTCATTTAATTTCTGCTTTTAATTTCCTTATATATTTCTCTATTGACCTTTTTTTTTTCATTCTGTAGTGAGTCACTTTCCATGAGTTTGAATGCTTTTTCTTGTTAATGTTGATATTGATATCCATCTTAATTCATGGTGGTCAGACAGGATTTCAGGGTGTTATTTCAGTCTTGTATCTGTTGCTTTGTGTCCAAATATGTGTTTAATTTTGGGAAAACTTTCATTATACACTGAGAACAATATACATGTGTGTGTGTGTGTGTGTGTGTTGTATAAATAGTGTTTAGATGAATTGTTCTATAAATACCTGCTAAATCTATATGGTGTTATTTAACTCCAGGATTTCTCTGTTGAGTTTTTGTTTGAGTGACATGTTTTTTGCTGTGATTGGCATTGTGAAGTCATTCACTATCACTGCATGAAACTCAATGTGTGATTCTAAATGTAGTCATGTTTCTTTTAAGAACTGGGGTGCCCTTATGTTTGACTCATAGATGGTAAAAATTGCACTATCCTCTTGATTTTTCCCTTTGAATCTGTAGTGTCCTTTTGCATCCCTTCTGATTGAGTTTTGTTTGACGTCTATTTTGTTAGATATTGAAATGGCTGCAGCAACTTGTTTCATGGAATAAATTCATTGGAATAAATTTTCTTTTATTCTAATGTGATCTCTCACCTTTCAAGAAAGATGCATTTCTTTGATGCAGTAGAAACATGTATCTTATTTGCTAATCCAGTTTCTTAGTGTGTCTTTTTATTGGGAAAATGAGACCATTAATAATAAGAGTTATCAAGGAGCAGTACTAACTGATTCTGGCATTTTTCTGTTATGGCTGTTTTTTTTTCTTTTTACCTCATTTAATATTCTGATAAGAAATTATTCTTTTTTTTTCATTGAGAACTTCAGCAGAGTGGTGTTTTTCTTCTGGTGCTTTCTGTATGGTTAAATTTGGAATATAGAACAACCATGCAGACCCTCTGCTTCTTACGAGTCTTCATTGACAAGTCAGGTGTTATTCTGATAGGTCTGCATTTATATGTTACTTTGGCTTTTTCCTTTAACCTTTAACATTCTTTGTTCTGTACATTTGGCGTTTAAATTATTATGTACTGTGGGGAATTTTTTTCTGGTCCTTTATTCTTCCTGTACCCTGAAAGGCACTTTGATCTTTAGGTCAGAAAATTTTTCTTCTGTGATTTTCATGAAAATATTTTCTGTACTTTTGATCTGGGCTTCTTCTATTCTTCCTGTTGTTTGTAAATTGGGTCTTTTGTGGTATCTCAGATTTTCTGTATGTTTTATGCCTGAAGATTTTTATACTTAACATTTTCTTCGGCTGTTGTTTCCGTTTCTTCTTATCTTTCTTCATTGCCTCAGATTCTGTCTTCCATGTTTTGTTCTATGTTGGAGAGGCTTTCCTCTGAGGTTTTTGTCTGCCTTTCAAATTTTAATTATTAGTTTTATTTCAGTTTGACTTGTCTTCATTGATTCTGCTTCTACTTTTGTGTCTTGAGCTATATTCATTATTTCATCCCATTGTTTGTGTTTTGTGTTTTCACAGACTTCATTAAGGGAGTGATTCTTATCACCTTTAAGGTTCTTGTACATGTTCATAATTGTTTTGTTGTTGCTGTTGTTCTCTTTCTCTCTATTCCTTCCTTTTTCCTTCCTTTCTTTTTTCTTTCTTCTCCTCTTACTCCTCCTCTTTCCTTTTTTTCCTTTTTTCTTCCAAGACAAGAGTTTCCTTGTACAGTCCTTGCTGGATTTGTAGACCAGGCTAGCCTTGAGCTCACGGAGATCTGCCAACTATCCCTGCCTTCTAATTGCTGGTATTAAAGATGTGTTCCACTATCCTCCATTCATAATTTTTGTTTTGAAATTCTTGTCTTATGCTTCAGTTACAACTGAAGTGCATTTAACTATACAACTATAGTGCATTTTTATGCTCTGTTATAGTACTAGGTTTTTGGTGGAGGTATGTTGTCTTGACTGTTAACGTGTCCTTTGTGATGTTGTGTAGACATCTGGGTTTGGAGTGACTTAGGTGATTCTAGGTGTTGATATCTGCTCTTGTCTGTGTTGGTGGATCTGTACCTTGGTTCCTCTCTGAATGTTAACAATGTATGGTGGCTGTGGGATACCTGGTAGAGAGTACTTTTCCAGGTTAGTGGATAACGGAGAGAAATAAAGATGGGCTGAGATAAATTTTAGGAAGGAACTTAGGGGATCCTACAAGTTGGTTCTCATAAGACAAAAGAATAATTCAGAGAGATAGGGTTGCTAGGGCTAGGTAGACCCTATCATTTATAAAGAGTGTATTCTCCAGTGAATGGAGTTGATATGGGAGGAATGGCACCTGTAAACTTGTTGTTATATGACTGAGGTGAGAATGAGGAAGTCATAGTGGAGGACAGGGAGTATTGACACCTTGCCAAGTGGACCATTGTGTTACTGTTTCTGTAACATGAGAGCTCTAATACACACAGAATTTCTAGGTATTGTGTTTCTAGGTATTGGAGTTTGACCCAAAGGAATGGGACTGGACTAGAAGGGAGGACTAAGAATGTCTGCAGGAAAGAGGAAAGTAGGTGGTTCTTGAGAATGGAAGTAGAGTGGGAAGGAGCCCCTTCAGACTGTCTACTCCAGGGTTGGAGATGGGACAAGATATTGTAGTGGTGTACAGGAAGGAAAGTAAGAATTCTGCATCCTCTTCTGTTTTTCCACAGATAAATTCTCTTCTCCCATTAAAGAACTTAAAAACACAAATTCGAATGACCAGTTCCATAGAAAGGTCCTCAGTGGATTGCTTGAACAAGCAAGGCAACATATGCATTAAAACCTTGTAGCATATTTTGTTTGGAAAGGAACAGTTAGACAAGTGAAAGCTTGCATGTGTTTCTCTTATTCTGTTACTTCAAACCTACTTGAGTATAAAGAGCCCCCAAAATGCCAACAAAGTTCCGTCTGAAATGTCTAGTCCATTTTTTCCCCTATGATTTCATTTCTGTTGTCTTTGTAAGGTTTCCAAGATAGTCTGGAAAAAGACCATGTATGTATTTCAAAACCAATGTAATTCTCTCTGCTTTATAGTTAGATTCTCTTCCCATTTCTGGTTCCTCTCTTCTGATCACAAAAATGTCCACATTTTTATTCTATATTCTTTATGTTTCATTAAGTTGCGAGCTCTGGTGTAGGCTATATACTCAAAACTGTCCAGATTTAAACCTTTTACCACTGAACAGCTAAGTACCATGGAAGTTATTTTAAGCATTATTATGGTTTTTACATTTATAGAATAATAACATACTTGCATTGTAGATAAATTACATGCTAGAGGTAACATCAAAAATGTTTGCTTCATTTCATTAATATACATTTGTCCCAGATGTTCTTTATCTCTATTGGAGTTTCTAAAAATTTAATTTTACCTCTCTCATCTATTAGAATCATCTGTGCATTCCTGTAATCTAAAATTAACAAATTAGCATGGTCATTGTTTTTTAATCATGTTAGATACTTTAGTTTTTGTCAGAATGACTTTTGGGGCAGCTTGATAGGTTCAGTTGCATTTGATTGGAAATTTGAGATAGTCTGTCACTGTATAGCTATGGATAGCTTAGAACTTGCTGTCTGATATTGAGTTCCCAGACATCAGCCTACCACTATCTTCTGAGAACTGGTAATAAAGATATGTCATCATGCTTACTCCTTTAGAATTTTTACTATGCATTTTTTTCGTTTAACAGACACTAGAGACTTAGGTGATGTTGTTAATAAAAGAAATACATCCTGTTTATTTTATTCTTAAGAAAAAGAAAGTATTTCAGTCTGTCTTAGGTCTAGTTACTAATGCATGTGTCAATAATCATAACAGGAAGAATAACATTAAAATATTTGATCCATGCTAATGCTCATACCCTTGTCACAAATATAATTATGATATTTTCATAAAATTTAATGCCTTCTTTTCTTACTGTACTTTTTTGGAGAGAATGAAATAATACCATATTTTACACTAAATATTTTATATAAATTTCCAAGTTATAATAGCAGAATAAAATGTAGTGGAAAGTATAACTATACTCAGAAGGAAAGAATGATTACAGAGAAAAATGATTTTTATAACATTTGACGATTAGGCAGATTAAAAGTTCAAGTCTTCTCAACACTGGTGGCAAAGGCAAGCTTCTCTCTAGTCCATACATCTTGAATTCCTTGTCAGCAAGGGCTACATAGCAAGACCTTCACTCAGAAAACAAAAAATTACAAAAAAAAACCACTTGGCAGTTTATACTTTGATTATATTAAAAGTCTTTGCTTTCTGTCTACATATAGAAATAATATGAAGTACATCTTACTTATTAAGTAAAGTGATTATTTCTGTATTTTTGCTAAATTCAGCAGGGGATGCATGTAATTTCATGGTATTTTTAATATGCAGATTATGAAGACTATGACCCACAAACTATAAGACTAGGAAGTAGATACAGTCATATTCAAGAAGTCGAAGAACGACTTAATTTCCTCAGGTTTGTTTTGATAAATACTGCTGTTCTTGTTAATTCACAGATAAAATATTTCAATTTGCCAAATCTTCATTTGGTGACTAGCTGGCTACCATAGCAAGATATTGTCCCCCAAAAAGGACATTTTCAAAGTTTACATATCATTTTGCTTTATAGTCATTATTAGTGAGTACTTTTTAATATGTAGTATATATGTGTCTATGATTAGAGTCTAGTAAGCCTTCTCCATTACTCTAATCTTTTTGCTTTTTGTTTTTCTTGGGGTTTTTACTAAACATGCCTTTTTTATCTGTGATCTGTCTGTGTCTGTTCCCCCACTAACATTATTACAGGCCTGAATCATTACATTTAACTTTTGTGTGGATTCTGATGGTCCACACATAGACCCTGATGTATGCACACAAAGTGCTTTCTTTACCTATTTCCCCTCCTCCCTATGCCATAAATGTTCTTAATATTGTTAGTTGTAATTTAGCTTAAAAAACAATTAAGTTTAAATTTTAATTTAAATTTTAAATAATCAGAATACATCTCATTTCATATGTGTGGGAAATTGGTTTATTGTTTTAAAATATTTTAAAATGACATGGTAAGGCCCTATTTTGGATAATGCTAAAAAACACTTGGCAGGTTGTACTTTGACTTCATTAAAAGTGTTTGCTTTTCTGTCTATACATGGAAACTATATGAACGTTATATTTTAGTTAGATACTAAGCATCAGAAAAATGAATTAAAAATATCAGCTCTTTAAAGTTAAGAATCAGAAGACATTCGTTGCAGCTCTATAAATTGTTAACAGTATACTTTAAAAGAAAATAAACTAAGAGTTAATGCCTTTTATTGATGTATCATCGCAGCAACTTTGTAAGGCAGGTGATGCTTATTTTGGTTCTTAAGAAAATGTAATACTCATTGAGAAGTATTCAAAATAGGTTAAGAATTAAGAAAGTGTTTAGTGAAGTTTTAAAATAATGATTACCATTATTATTTTTTAGTCTTGAAAGTAAAATGTTCTTCTGGGCTAATTAAATTTTGAGCATAAAAGGATAATCATAGAAAAATTAAAATTATAGGTAAATAATTTTGTTTAATATGACTGAGTAATGGCTAAAGAATTTCAAAAATGTAAAGATTGATAAAATAGCTTTAATTTTTTTCTTCTGACACAGTTTCTTTGTGTAACCTTGGCTGTCCTGGAACTCCTTCTGTAGACCAGGCTGTCCTCATACACAGATCTGCCTGCCTCTGCCTTGCAAGTGCTGGGATTAAAGGTGCACCCTGACTGTCATGCGTTAAAGCAGATTTAAGTCATAAGAACTATTTGTTGTTAAACTCAAAACTGCATCAGTTTAGGTATCTAACTTGTTTCAAAAGCTGTAATTTTTTAAAATAAAGCAGAAGTCTTTTTGAGTCATGTCAACAGGTAAAGTTTCTGGTTACATTCATTAAATATCTGGAAAAAATAGATTGTAAGTTTACATATGTTATTTTTAAAGAATGTATAGTCTTCAAGGTACTTTACAATGTGTTTTGCATATCAAAACAGTGTACTGATGAGAATAAAATAATTTTGAACCTAATTAGTTTCTTATGTGTTTTTCAAGGTTTTTATTGAAGGATGGTCAATTTTGGCTCTGTGCTTTCTCAGCCAAACAAATATGGAACTGCTTAGCAGAGAATGCAGTTTTCTTTAGTGATCGAGACGCCTGTTTTACGTGGTATTCCAAGTTAATGGAAGGCGAATCAGACTTAGATCCTGATATTACTAAGGATTTTTTTGAAAGTCAGGTGCTTCAGCTTGATCCTTGTCTATTAACTGAAAATGGAATAAAGTGTTTTGAAAGATTTTTCAAGATTGTCAATTCTCGAGAAGGGAAATTAATGGTAAAAAGAAGAGTCTATATGATGGATGATTTAGACCTAATAGGATTAGATTACCTTTGGGAGGTAAGTAAAACAGGAGAAATTATGGCAAAAGTATCTAAAATTTTTTACAATTATAGATTATTTTTATATTTATATTTCTTCTGTATGTTTATACAGTTTGGATATATGTCCTAGAAATTAATGGAGTTAATTTATGTCTGACACAGGTGATTCTTTGACATTTACATTAAATATATTCTTTTTATAGGTTTCATGTAAATGTAACTTTCCCCGCAAACATATTTTACCTGTTGTCATCTGTGAATGTCAATTTCTCTAGTGTTTATACAAGATGGATACATATTTAAGTACCATAATTAATGATAGAGAGGAAAGATTATTTACTAGGAAATGTGAATAATAAAACCTTTATATAAATCATTTCACTTGCAATCAATATTAAGTCTCTGAAAAATGTTTTATGCTCTGTAATGATGACTTTGCAATTTTGATATAGTGTATTTATTTCAAACTTTAGACTGTTATATTGTAGCTTAGCTTCATTGGGGATTTCTTCATTTCTTAGGCAAATTTTAAGTGTACTCATATTTTTAAGAATCATTCATTCTTTCAGGTTAATGGTTTAAATTTTCTTCTAACTACAATCTGCAAATAGAACCAAATGGTAAAATGTAAAGGAAAGTGAGGAAAGAAAATTGGATCATGTTTCTGCTCTTTTCCTTTTCCAGATTTTATAGATAATTCATGAAAAAAAATCTGTGAAGCCAGAGAATCTACAGTATAGTTTAATAAAGTCATTTTTAATAAATAATATCAGAAATTCTGGGAGTGACTTTTCTGTAGTTACTTATTAATAACTTGAAACTTTGTTCAGCAACAGAATTGCCAGTATAAATAATACTGTTGCAATTTTTCTAATTGTTTCATTTGAAAAACTTTTGTTTTTATTTCCTTTTTAAAATTCAATTTATATCACATTAATGTAAGCTTTCATCTAGAGTATTGGAAAGGAGAATATTCTAAGTGGCAAGTTACATCTTCAATGGTACTTATTTTATTATTTTTAAAATTAGGTTGTGATAAAGAGTAATGACAACATTTCAAACAGAGCAATAGATCTCCTAAAAGAAATATATACAAATCTTGGTCCCAGATTACAGGAAAATAAGGTAAGGATCGAAGTACTGAAAGAACTCCACAGATTAAAATAGCATTAGTAATAATACCATTTAAACTTCAAACGAATTAGGAATTGGTTATTTTATTTGTACAGTATTAACTAAAGAAATATTTCTACGATCGTTTTTCCTGCATTTTTTATTTTGTTTTTGTTTTGAGGAACTGCTTTGGTGAGAGAAACATTCGCATATTGTAGCCCAGACTGGTCTGGAATTCACTATGTATCCCAGCCTCATTGAATTCCTGGTATTCCTCTTTTTCCTCAGCCTTCTGAATCCTGGGACTATAGTCATATGAAGGACCCCTAGCTTATTTTTTTTATTTTTAACTATATGTTTTCTTTTGTGCTTATTTCTGTGTGTGTATATGTATACATGCATGTTTCTCAGTGCAAGTATGAAATAAAGATTCTGTTTTTTAAGACAAAAATATTAATGTGCTCCCTACTTGGTTTCATATTATGGCCTTTTTATATTTATTGTGATTGGTTTTAATTATAGTTGAGAATTGCTTTTAAGTATTTTTTTACTTTTGTTGTCATGTTTGGTAATTTTTTTTACAAGAAACTACTGTATTGTTTTCTGTTTGACACATTTGCAGGTAGCTATCCATGAAGATTTTATTCAGACTTGCTTTGATCGCTTGAAAGCTTCATATGACATGTGTGTTTTGCATAGTGATAAAGGCAATACTGGTTGTACAAGACAGGAAGCCATTCTGATGGTCCGTGTATTAACAGTTTTAAGAGAGTACATAAGTGAATATGACGGTGATTATCATGGGGAAAGAATCATTCTTCCTATGTCAAGGTTTGTAAAACTTGATCTAAGAGTAACTTTCAACTAATGTTTTCTTAAAATGTTATTTAGCAAAATGTGAGTGCCATTTCCATTTTAATGTATTTTACTCCTTTTTAAAAGTGTGAACTTTGAGGAAATATTTTATATCTAGTTATAGTATAATAAGACACTCAATCATTAACTAGAAATTTTTTATTTTGTTTTTCCAAGTTGTTACTACCTGTTAAGTGTAACATCTAATCTATTTTGAAGTTCATTCCTCACCACTCCCCCATGTTTTTGTGATACAGACTGTTGTGTTCTTGGCTCGTCTTTTACTCTATAACGTAGTTCAGGCAGGCTGTAAACTGATTCCAGAGTGCATTGACTACAATCGTGGTTCCTTCATGTAATGGAATATTATATTGTCAAAAGTCTCTTCTATTTTTATCCTTTTATTGAAAAATTTTTTCACATAATATATTCTGATATTAGTGTTTCCTACCTTTGCTCTTGGTTCTGCACCTCACAATCCATCACGATTCATTACGAAAGAAAGAGGTCTCTAAGAGATAATAATACAATACAATATGATAAACTAAACAAAACCAACACATCAGGATTGAACAAAAGTAACAGAAGGAAACTAACCCAGGAAGAAACAAGAAGCAGAGACAGATTCATACATACGCTTGTTAATCCAACAAACTCATTATATATGTGAAGAACATAGTGCACAGCTTTGCAGGCCCTGTAAAATGCTGCTTGACTCTGTGAGTTCATTTGAACTTTGATCATGTTGATTTGGAGGTCCTTGTTCTGGTATCCTCCTTCCCCTCTGACTCTTAACACTTTCCACTTCCTTTTCCTAGGGTTGCCTGTGGATAAAATCTTTTCACATTATGGAGGCTGCCTCTTTGACCAAATGACAGTGTCCCTTGCTGTGTAGAAGCTTCTCAGTTTCAGGAGGTCCCACTTATTAATTGTTGATCTTAGAGTCTGTGTTAACAGTGTTCTTTCTGTTCAGGAAGTCTTCTGTGCCATGAGTTCAAGGCTATTCCTCCATTTTCTCTTCTTTGAGGTTCAGGGAATTCAGTTTTTGAAGTTTGAGTTTTGTTCATGGTGTTACGTATGGATCTGTTTGCATTCTTCTGCATGCAGCCATTCAGTTCCACCAGCACTCTTTGTTGAAGGTGCTGTTTGTTTGTTTATTTGTTTTCTAGTGTATGTTTCTGGCTTCTTTATTAAAAATCAGGTGTCTGTGGGATTCTTCATTTACATGTTGGCCTTCAGTTTGATCCACTGGTCAACGTATATGTTTTGTGCAAATGCCTTTTCATTTTTATTACTTATAACTGTAATAAACTTGAAATCTGGGATGGTGATTGCTCAGGCAGTTCTTTTTTTGTTTTATTTTATTAACTAAAAGCTATCTTTTTCTGTTTTACGTAACAATCCCAGTTTCCACTTTTCAGAGAGGGTAAGACACATTGCTTTGAGGAAGAACATAGGAATTCCCCTACTGTATCTAGGTTGAAAAAGGTCTCCCTCTTATGAGAATGGGTTCCAAACAGCCAGTACAAACAGTAGGGATAAATTCTGGTCCCACTGGCACTGGCCCCACAGTCTGCCCCATCGATAAAACAGTCACCCACATTCCGAAGGCCTAGTTTTGTTGTCTGCTGGTGCCATCCCTGTCTGACCAGAGTGGGTGAGCTGTCATTAAGTTAGGTAAGCAGTTTGTTTCAGTGGTTATTCTACTCATGGTCTTGACCTTTTTGCTCATATTCTCACTCCTTCCACTCTTGAGCTGGACTTTGGGAGCTCAGCCCAGTGCTCCGATGTGGTTCTCCTCATCTGCTTCCATCAGTTGTTGGATGGAAGTTCTGTGGTGACATTTAGGATATTTAAGATCATCATCAATCTGACTACAAGGCAAGGCCAGTTCAGGCACCCTCTTCAGTAATGCATAGGGTCTTACCTGGGATCATTCTTGTGGATCCTGGGATCTAGTGCTAGTTTTCTTGCTATCACCATAATGGCTCCCTCAATTAGATATCTCTTACCTTTCTCTCTGTCTCTGTCCTTCCCCCATCTTGACTATTCAGTTCCCTCAAATTCTTCTTCCCATCCCCCTTCTCTCCTCCTTCCCGTCTGCCCTCCATTTTTCTTCCATCCCCATGCTTTCAGTTTTCTCAGATCTTGTTTATTTCTCCTTCCCAGGCCGGGGGCGTGGCCAGGGGTTTTATTCAGGTACTGAAGGCTTAGAGAGTGGGCTGTCCAGCTGGGTGTGAGTGATTACTCTCACCTATTGTCCTCTCTCTTGGCAGTTCTTTTATTATTCAGTTTATATCGTAACTTTCCTGGATTTTTATGTTTCATTCTGAGAATTATCTTTTCCATATTTGTAAAGAATTATTTTGGAATTTTGATGGGATTGCCTTAAGTCTGTAGATTGCTTTTATTATGATGCTTTTTTACAATGTTATCTATCTTCTAGATCCATGCACATGAGAGATCCTTTCATCTCCTGATGTCTTTTTCAGATTCTTTCTTCAATGTCTTTTAAGTTTTTATCATACAAGTTTTTACTTGCTTAGTTAAGTGTTACCCTAGACTATTTTATGTTCACAAGGCTGTTGTGAAAGATGCTGGAGATCTGGTTTTGGATGAGCTGAAGATGGGGATTATTACATGGATGATGGATTATATTTGGAGGAAGTGAGTGAAGGGTCCTTTAGTTAATCTACCTTCTTCCCTGGATTGAGTTTAAAAGTCTAATCTTAAAAATGCTTATTCAGACTTCAGTGTTTGTCATATTTTAATAATCATATATATATGTCATAATAATCTACAATATATGGTTTTAGTTGTCCCATATTTAAAATTAAACAAGTAAATCATTTAATAGTAATCTGCCATTTTTAAGTGTAAGATGTTTATAGCCTATAAATACAAGATTTTCATTCTGAATAGTATTTATTTTTTTAGATCTTACTTATGATAATAGGATATGCCATAATTTGTCCAGCTTTTGATCAAGTTCTGGTAGTTTAAAAACCATTTAATTAAAATATACATTTTTAGAAGGTTGCATTCACAAATTAAAATACAAATTTCTTCAAATTTTGAATTCATATACATGATACTACAAAAAAGAAAACCCTCTGTTAGTGATTCTCTACTTTCTTAAGGCTTCAACCCTTTAATACAGTTCATGTTGACTCCCAACCAACAAATTATTTTGTTGCTTCTTAATTAATTTATTTTTGTTGTTATTATTATTAATTGTAATTGTAAAGATTAAGTAATGTTATCTTTAGGCTTGATTAACCTATGTGGATTTGGTTAACATAAAGTATGTGAAATTTGGAAACTGAGAAGTCATTTAAAGAGTTGAGAGCACTAACTGCCCTTCAGAGGTCCTAGGTTCAAGCCTCGTCCTCTACAAGATAGCTCACATTGTTCGTAATTACATATTCAGGGCTTCTAGTACCCTCTTCTATCCTCAGGTACCAGAGACACATGGTGCATGGACATATATGCATGCGGACAGAATACCCATACACGTAGGGTTTTAAATCAATGTTTTAAAATGTGTAATAAACTGAGTGAATTTTGATTAGAATTATATTACATCTCTAAAATAGCTCATTCTATATATAAAAATATTTTTTTAAAAATCACATGCTGTGCATACACTTATATAACCTACATGTATGTGTGTATGAAAGTACACTTTTAATACTCATGCATGTAAATATTTTTGCCAAAACATACTTTCAGCTGAAAGTTGAGGTTACTTGTGTTTCAAGAGATTCAGTTTTTAGCATAACATGACAACTCAACAATCATTTGTATATCTAGTATCTATAGTGGAAGATGATCTAATATCCTCTTCTTGCCATTTTCATATAACAAAACAACTATTTTTTAAAATCATTAACACCTCAAAAGAATTCAAAATAGTTTAAGTAAATTAAGCTTTTTGAAGTGTTTTGTGATTATGTCTTACCACAATTAGGAAACTTTTATTACCATGAGAATGTTAGTTGAAGCAACTAATCAAGTTATTTTGTAATTCAAAAGTCATAATATTTCTCACAATAACCTCAAAACAAAATAAGTTAACTATTACTTTTTAAATAAGGAATAAATTCACATCTTCCTGTTTTTAACTATTTGTTGAATATTATTGAGACTCTTTTTCAGTTTTGTAATTTAATGTTTTTCTCCCCAGGGCATTTTGTGGGAAACACTTGTCTCTTACAGTTCGCTTCCCAAACCAAGGTAGACAAGTTGATGATATAGACATATTGTCTTATACAAATGATACCATCGGTTCCGTGCGACGCCGCATTCTCAGTCATATTAATGCCGATGTAGCCCATACAAAAATTGAACTGTTTGTAGGTGGTGAGTTGATAAACTCTGAAGATGACAGAAAACTAGTTGAACAATTAAATTTGAAAGATAAATCAGTAAGTAAATATAATTCTCAAATATTCCCCCAAATTCAGTATTTGTGCCATTTATTATTGGTCAAGTTTATTGAACATTTTTAATATGCATGTTTTTGTGGCAATAGATAGTGTAGACGAAGACTGCTTGTTCATTTCTTGACTGCCCAGGCCCTAATAACAACACAGGAACTATATTAATTAAAGCTTTGCTTGGTTTATTAGCTCAGCATTTTTATTAGCTAACTTTTACATCTTAAATTAACCCATTTCTATTATTTTATGTATTTCCATGAGACTCGTGGTTTACCTGTAAGGTTCCAGGGTCTGTCTCCTTCAACATGGCATCTCTCTGACTCTGCCTTCTTTCTCCCAGCATTCAGTTTAGTCTGTCTGCATAGCTTTATTCTGCCCTGCCACAGGCCAAAGCATCTTCTTTATTAACCAATGGTAGTAAAACATTATTTGTGGCATACAGAGGAAAATCCCACATCAAGTTATAAATAACCAGGTAGCTACTAGTGCGTTAATGCACACTTTAATTCCAGCACATGGTAGACTTGAGGTGAATCTGTTTACCGAGTGGATCTCTATTCATGCTAGTCTGGTTTATATACCAAATTCCAGGCCTGTCAGACCTACAGAGTGAGGTTATTTCTCAAAAAGTAATTAAATATAAAAGGAGAGATGTCAAAGGACTTTAGGTAAAGGAAATAAACTGTGATCTTCCTGATAGGTCCAAGAATTAGATACAAGAAAATAATTTCATGCCTACTAATCATTTGCAGATGGTTTTCTTTTTACGGTCCACCAAACTATTTATAAATTTTATATATCATTTGCATTGTATTCTGTTATATAAATAATCTGAAGATGATAATATAGAGTCTTTTCAAATGGTATACTGATGATAGATGACTTTACAATTTGTGGAATTTAATATATAACAGTATTCTGCAGGCAGTCTTCCAAGCATAGGAAGAGTTGTTGTAAATGTTCATATTATAATAATTTTTAAGTGTGTTCTTAAAAATAATTTTGAAAGAATAGCCTTTGGTATTTCTTGGTCCTGTATTTTGTAAAAAAAAAATCCCTTTATCATTGAATTTATTAACATTTTCAGCAAATTATTGCCAAGTTTACACAAATAAATTCCAACATGCCTTCAAGTCTTGCTTCTGATTCTTCAACTGGATCTCCTGGAATCTGCTGTCGTAACTACAGTAATGTTCCCAATCCAGAGATGGAAAGTTGTTTACCTGGTGTGGTAAGTAATTACTATATATAAAGAGGAAATTTTCTTTTAGGGAGATGATATAAAATATTCCTGTTTCTAAGTTTAAAGTTTTACATGTAGGTGAAAAAAATCAAAATTATAAAGTTGATAACTTTTAATTAATTCTAGAAATTAATGATTATAATTTAGTTGTAATACCTTCCACTGGTCTTTGTAGTCACTGCATTCCTAAGAGTACGTACGCACACACATATGCCCATAATTAAGTCTTGAAGTATGTAACAGTATTTTTAGTCTTTGAGTTAGCACTGTTTCAAAGAATAAAATACATGCTCAAATCTTAGCTATAAATATGTTTTACTAAGGTTCTAAATAATTCGTTATAACAAAAGAAATGTGTCCTGCTTTTAAATTAGCTCTTTTCATCATGTTTTTAAAAAATTAGTATCTGTAATTTTTCTAGAAAATTGGGTGTTGTTTGTACTTCTATTAAAAATATGAATGTATTTTAGTTACTCTTCTGCCTCCCTGATAAAAACACCCATGATCAAAGCAGCTTACGGAGTTTATTTGAGACGTACATCTCAGAGGATACATGATAGTTGCGGTGGCAAGCGTGGTACTATAGCACACATCTTGAGGCACAACTCAGGCACAAAGAGCTGACTGGGAATGAATAGAGTTTGGAAACCTTGCTGTTGGTTCCCACTAACACATCTCTTTAAAAAAAAGTCACACCTCTTGTAACGACATATTCAAGTCTATAGGGAATATTCTGATGCAAACCTCTACAGTAAGCAAAAGTTCCTTTGCATTTGAATGGTATAGCATACAATAATTTACAAAATAATAGATTATCATAGAAAAATTACTCTTTGAGAATACCGTGAAAGAAGCATACTTTTTGTATTATAAAGAACCAGAGGATTCTGACTGAGCATTGTACCACACCTTTTAATTCAAGCACTGGGAGGACAAAGAAAGTTATGCCTTTGAGTTAGAGGCCAGCCTAGTCAACACATTAATTCTTTTAGGCCTAAAAGGACTAACTTAATTTTTTTAAGAACCAGATTCATAAAACTGAAAAGATTAAGGAGGAAGATCCTCAAATTGAATAACCACTTCCAAATGAAAATTGAGTTTCCTCTAGCAAAGTGAAGAAAGCTCTTGCAGGTGGATGACATGCCCAGTGTTACAAGACAAACAGAAAACCAATTCAGCATCATCTTTGGAGGTTCCTTTTCCCACAGTATTGTGTCAGGGCTTTTTCCTTTTGTATTTTTTGTTGTTGTTATTGTTCTTTGTTTTATTTTTTGTTATTGTAGTTGATGATGATGATGATTTGGTTTTTTTAATATCCTTTTTAAAGTGTTTTTTCTTTTTTGTTTTTATTTACCCTGCATGTCTTTTTGTGTATTGATAATTGATTCTTGTTTTTCGCTTTTATAGGATTCCTATATGAATGAGTGGGACTCTGTATCTGTATCTCTTTCTTGAGCCTTTTCTTGGGTTCATTTCCTTCTGCTTGATTGTTTTGTCTTATTCCAACATATTTTTGTTTCTTCATATTTTATTACTATATCTTAAGCTCCTGTTTGCTTTCTAATCAGAGACAGAAAGCGGGTGGATACAGATGGGAGAAGAGTTGGAGAAAAACTGTAATCAGGATATATTGTGTGAAATCTATTTTCAATACAGTAATTTAAGAGATATTTTCAGTAAGATATGTAATCAGTGCAAGTTTTAAGGGTACGTTTTAGTTAATGAACTTGTTAATAAAAGCCTTATAGTGTCTAATTTATCCAGCTATATATTTTATTTGTTCCATTTTCTAGATAATGTCACTGCAGCCCAGATATATATCTTTCCTTTGGCAAGCTGCAGACTTAGGTAGTGCGTTGACTATGCCAGCTCTTAGAGATGGAGCCAGAACACTTATGAAACTCATGCCACCAGGTAAATAAAGTAAACAATACAATCAGTAAGAGTACTTATGAAATTTATGCCACCAGATAAAGTAATCACTCCATCCATATATTCCTGGCAGCCAAATAACTGATAGATAAAAAGGAAAATATTATCAAACTATTAATTTGTATTGTGTGTAGTGTTACACGTGTTTCTATATAATTGTTCTTGAATATTTTCATTGGGTTGAAAAATGATTTGGGACCCTATCATTTTATACCAACTATTTTGTAAAAACTTATCGGTAGTTTTGGAATTACAGGCTGCTCATAGACCCAAAATGAATGAGTTATTACCTTCCATTATTACCTCAAAGGAAAACCATTTTCAACCTTTAGCTTTTATTGTTGTATATACTGTTGTCTCTTTTAACTTTATTTCTAAACATTATTTATTCTTTTAAGATAGATTTTTCTTTTATTTTTGAGATTATAATGACATCATTTCTTTATTTCATTTCTTTGACCCATAAGTTCCCAAACAAGCCATCTTGTTCTCTTTCAAATTCTTGGCCTTTTGTTTTTTTTAAAATTGCTACATGCATATGTGTGGGGTTTGTATGTGGTGGTAGGGGTGGAGGGCATTTGTACATATTCCTAAATGTAACCTGCTCAATCTCTGTAATGTTACTTGTATGCATGTTTTCCCGGCTGGTTTTTAGTGGTGTTGGATAATGAAATACTTTGTTCTCCTGTGGGGAAGGATGCACTGGTAGTACAAAAGCAGTTGACTCTTTTGAGTTAGAAGCCAGTCTAAGACAATATATTAAGTTTTTTAGGCCTACAGGGGTTAATTTAATTTTTTGGGAACATATTTATAAAATTGAAAAGATTAAGAAGAGAGATCACCAAACTGATAGCCACTTCCATATGAAAATTTAGTTTCCCCTAAGATAGTCTCACTGGTGAAACAAAGTACTTAAGTGTGGACTGTGTATCTCTCCATTCTCAGCCTTCCTTAGTGAACTTTAGTTCTTTGTGTATTAGTGAGGACTCATGAGCTTTTTGACATGTCTTTGGCGTTTTCTTTGTTTAGCTCATATTTAGGCATTTATTATAGTGAGACTTTGAGTATTCCTAGAGAAAACATTTATGGCATTCCTAGAAGAAACAGACTCGCAACAAACTCGCTGGTCCTCTGGTTTCTTTTCTACAATTGTCCTTAGCCTTAGGTTTGAAGTTGTGTTGTAAATGTATCTTTGGAAACTGTCTTTACAACTCTGCATTTTGACTTGTAATTTTCTGTAGTGGTCTCCATTGTTTGCAAACATAAATTTCCTTGTTGGGGCTGGGAACTGCACAATTTTAAAGATTTTATTTTTCTATATAGCTAAATACTGTTCCGTGGTATATAATGTACCACAATTGTTCTCCATTAATCAGTTGCAAGGCACTCATGTGTTTCCATTTTTTAGTTGTGAATAGAGCAGCAGTAACAGGGCTGAGCAAGCATTTGTAGAGTAGGTTGTTACTTCCTTTGGGCATATACCAAGGAATGATAAATCTGGGTCATATAATAGATTTATATCTAACTTTTTGAGAATTTACGACAGTGATTTCCAGAGAGGCTGGACCAGTTTGTAGCTCCACAAACTGTAAATGAGTGGAATTTATTTTGTATTTGCCAACTAGTACTGGGCATCTTCTCCTACATTGGTGTATGGTAGATATATTTGATTATATTCCATTGAAGAAAATGATTTTTTTTTTGGTCAGTGTTAGGAATATTTCCTAATGCCACCTCTCTGCCAATGCAAAAATCCCAATCAAGCTAAATCACAACAAGCCAAATTAAAGGATATTCAGGTTTAATGGGATTTCTG
>LOEQ01008262.1:66241-76248 GCA_001685075.1 Bramus lutescens
GTTTGACTTCTTCCTTTCCAATTTAAATCCCCTTGATCTCCTTATGTTGTCTTAATGCTATTGCTAGAACTTCAAGTACTGTGTTGAAGAGATATGGAGAGAGTAGACAGCCTTGTCTTGTTCCTGATTTTGGTGGAATGGCTTTGAGTTTCTCTCCATATAATATGATGTTAGCTGTTGTCTTGCTGTATATTGCTCTTATTATATTTAGATATGATCCTTGTATCCCTAATCTCTCCAAGACCTTCATCATGAAGGGGTGCTGAATTTTGTCAAATGCTTTTTCAGCATCTAATGAAATGATCATATGGGGTTTTTTTCTTTGAATTTATTTATTTGATGGATTACACTGATAGAAGGTAATCCATCTCTGCCCTTCATCTCTGTGATGAAGTCTGGTTAATCATGATGGATGGGGTTTTTTTTTATGTGTTCTTGGATTCAGTTTACCAGTATTTTATTAGGAATTTTTGCATCCACGTTCATGAGTGAGATTGGTCTGTAATTCTCTTTCTTGAATGAGTCTTTGCATGGTAACTGTGGTAACTGTAGCCTCAAAAAAAAAGTTTGGCAATGACCCTTCTGTTTTTATTGTGTGGAACACATTAAGGAGTATAGGTATTAGCTCTTAGAATTTCTGGTATTATTCTGCACTAAAACCATCCAGTCCTGGGCTTCTTTTGGTTGGGAGGTTTTTTGATGACTGCTTCTATTTCCTCGTGACTTATAGGTCTGTTTAAATTGCTTACCTAATCTTGATTTAATTGGGGTATATGGTATCTATTTAAAAAAAAACTTGTCGTTTTACATTTCAATTTTGTGGAGTACAGGCTTTTGTAGTAAGACCTAATGATTATCAGAATTTCCTCAGTCTGTTACATCCCCCTTTTCATTTCTATTTTGTTAATTGAGTTGTTCTCTCTCTGCCTTTTGATTAGTTTGGATAGGGTTTGTCAGTCTGGTTGACTTTCTCAAAGAACCAGCTCTTTGTATCATTGATTCTTTGGATTGTTTTCTGTGTTTCTGTTTTGTTGATTTCAGCCCTCAGTTTGACTATTTCCATTCTTCTACTCCTCCTGGGTGAGTCTGATTTTTTTTCTAGAGCTTTCAGCTGTGCNAATTTCTTTATTTCTTCCCTGACCCAGGGGTGGTTCAGTAGTTGACTGTTCAGTTTTCATGAGTTTGTAGGCTCTTTGGGGGTAGTATTGTTGTTAAATTTTGACTTTACTCCTTGGCAATCTGATAAGACACAGGTGGTTGCTCCAATTTCTTTGCATCTAGGATATGTACTATGTTAACAAGTATGTCATCAATTTTTGAGAAGGTTCCATGAGAAGCTGAGAAGAAGGTATATTCTTTTCTGTTTGGGTGGAATGTTCTATTTATGTCTGTTAAGCCCATTTGATCCATTACATCTGTTAATTCTCTTATTTCTCAGTTAAGTTTCTGTCTGGTTGGCCTGTCCATTGGCAAGAGAGGAGTGTTGATATCTTTTACTATTAGTGTGTGGGGTTTCATATGCGATTTAAGTTTTAGTGATTTTTTTCACATATGTGGGTGCTCTTATATTAGGTACATAGGTATTCAGGATTGAGACTTTATCTTAATGAAATGTTCCTGTTATAAGTATAAAGTATCCTTCTCCATCTCTTCTGATTGATTTTAGTTTGAAATCCATTTTGTTAGATATTAGGATAGCCACATGTTTTGTGTTAAGAATTTGTTCGATTTAATGTTTTCTTTGGCCAGTGAGTCTATTTCCTCTATAGTATCTTCAGCGCCTGAGATTCTTTCTCCTATCTCTTGTATTCTGTTGGTTATACTTGTCTCTGTAGTTCCTGTTTGTGAGCCATTGGGGGCAGGGTGGGTTGGGGTAAAGCCCAGCAGCAGGAACACCCCCTGCTGGCTGTCCAGAAAAGCTTAGAGTGTTGGATAGGGGCCCCTGGGTTCTTCTGCACTGGGAAGGTCCCGGAGCTTGGGGCATCCCTCTGTCTGGGCTTGTGGGTGCTGACTCACCTCTCAGGTCCCCTCAGCACTGTAGCAGGCTGTATTGCAGGGTTCCAAGGACCATGTAGGCGAAAAGGCAGGCTTAGGGACAGGGTGGGTTGGCCCTGCAAATTTTATAATTTCATTTTTACCAGCTGAATGATACTCCATTGAGTAAATAAATATACCACATTTTCTATTTATCTCTTAATGGATATCTAGATGGTTCTAATGTATAGATATCATGAATATTATATAAAGCAGCAGTGAACATGGATGAAGAAGTGTCTTTGTTGGGATTTAGCATCATTTGGGACTATACCAACAGTAGTAGTATAGCTGGATCCTGAGATAGATTGATTCCCATCTTCCCAAGGAACCACCATATTGATTTCCATAGTGGCTGTACAAGTTTGCATGACTTACTCCACATCCTCGGTAATGTGAGCCATTATTTGTTTTATTGATATTTGTCATTGTTACTGGTGTAAGATGAAATATCAAAGTTTTGAGGTGAATATTTCTGATTTGCGGGGTTGGGATTGAGACAGAGATTCTCCATTTGGTTATTCCCGTCCTAATACTCATTCTACAGACTAGGCTGACCTTGAACCAGATATCTGCCTGCCTCTGTCTCTACCATGCTTGGCAGCTGACTGCAGATATTAACATTTTTATTTATATTCTCACACATTTTAGTTCTGTATCTGACTTTGATTTTTGTTTGTTTTCTTCATGTCTTTTTCTGGTTATTTATGTATTTTAGGTATTGACCTTTTGTAGTACAAATTTAATTGATCTTAATTAATCAAAACCCAGAGTCAGATACAGGGGTTAAAGCACAAGATCAGAGAAGCAGAACAGTAGGCCACTAGAGAGACCTTTTACCTCTGCTAATGCTCAGACCAAAGGGACAATCCTCAGACTGCCTAGACTGCACAGTGTCTGTACCAAACAAACCACAGGCTCCAGTGAGCTCTTGTCACCTCGTCATGTACCTCTCTCTGCCTGACCATATCACTCCTGTCTTGATATGCCTCCCTGTTTCTGGAATTAAAGGCATGAGATCCCAAGTGTGTGTGATCCCAGCACTTGTGATCACGTCACGCAATGCTGACATCCTGTTTCACCAGCACTGTTTGGTGTTTATTAAAGACCAGATGTCTGTGAGCGTTTGAATTTTCATCTTGACCTTCAGTTTGATTCCATTAATCAACGTTTCTGTCTTTGTGTTAATGCCATGCTTTAAGTCAGTGATGGTGATAACTTTTACAGTTCTTTTATTATTCAGGATTGTCTGTCCTGGGTTTTTATGTTTCCATATGAAGCTGAGAATTATCCTTTTGAGAGCTATGATGAATTGTGTTTGAATTTTGATGGGGATTAAAGGGAACCCATAGATTTCCTTTAAGTAGAATGGTCATTTTTACTGTTAATTCAACCACCCCATAAACATGGGAGATCTTTCTATCTTTTGTTACCTTCTTCAGAGCCTTGAAGTTTTTGTTTTGTTTTATTTTGTTTATCATACTACAAGTCTTTCACTTGCTTGGTTAGAGTTACCCCATGATTTATTTTTTTGATGTTGTTTGAAGCAATTATTAAAGGTATTGTTTCCCTGATTTTTCCCCAGTCTGTCATTTGTCAACTACTTAGTTTTGTGTGTTAATTTTGTGCTATATTTATTTGATGGAAGTGTTTATCGGTTATAGGATTTCCCCTGTGGAATTTTTAGGATTATTTATATATCCTAGCATATCATACACAAATCAAGATAATTTGACTCATTCCTTTCCCATTTGTTTCCCCCAGTCCCCTTTGGTTATATATACAATCAGACAATCCTGCATAGCAGTATTATACTACAATTCAGTACAAGCAAAATTGCAGCTGTGAAATAAC
This sequence comes from Bramus lutescens, assembly GCA_001685075.1. NCBI lineage: Eukaryota > Metazoa > Chordata > Mammalia > Rodentia > Cricetidae > Bramus > Bramus lutescens. The sequence goes on from LOEQ01008262.1 coordinate 70,130, forward strand.
TACATAATTTTTTTTAGGAGGGGGGAGATTAGGCAGGGTTTCTCTGTGTCACAGCCCTGACTGTCCTGGAACTAGCACTTGTAGACCAGGCTGGCCTCAAACTCAGAGATCCACCTGCCTCTACCTCCTGGGATTAAAGGCGTGCATCACTACTGCCTGGCAACAACAAAAATGGCTACATGGCTTGTTTTATGGGTGCCTCTTCTTGTAAAGTTTTTTCATATTTTACCGTGAGGTAATTTCTGTCCTTAATGGTAAGGTGTGATTTATGGATACAGTAGGAGGGATCCTGTTTTCTAATCCATCCTGCTTTGTTTCTTTATTGGCAAATTGAATGCATTAATATTGGGAGTCGTTGGTAAGTAGTATTTCTTTGTCCTTTTATTTTATTCTATGGTTTGGTCCTCTCACTCCCACCTCTTATTACTACTATGGGATTATTTATTTTTGAGTGATCTGCAGACTGAAGTTTTCCTTCTAGTATCTTCTGTAAAGCTGGGGTTTTAGATAAATACTGCTTAAATTTGGTTTTATCATGGAATAATTTTCTTTTCAAATCTTTTGTAGCTGATATTTTTGCTGGATAGTGTAGTCAAGGCTGACTCACAGGAGTTTTTAGAGCATTTTTCCAGGCCCTGGAAGGGGTGATTCAGAGGCACACTGAAGTTTTAGAATTCAGTAATCACTTATTCTCAACACTTTCAGTTAGATACTAATTCATCTTAAGAAACACTGTTTGTATTGCCTATTTACCAAGCATGACTTCTTTTGCTACCTGAAGCAAACAACTTGGAGGAATTGCTTGAGTTGGGTGTAAATGTGCACACGTTTAGTTCCAGCATTAGGGAGGCAGGGCAGATGGATCTTGGTAAGTTAAAGGCTAGCTTAGTCTACATGGCAAGTACTGACATAGCCAAGATTAGTAGGAAGACACTGTCTGAAAATGAAATAAACAGAAATAGGGGTCATTGCCCTTAACACTCTTTTGACTACTGTGTTGTAGAATGCCTTATGGATGCTTAATTGAAAGAGGTCTTCTACAAAAGAAACTAGTGTTCTTAACTGCTGAGCCATCTTTCCAGCACCTGATCACTAGTTTCTTAATAACTTTCTTGTTTTATTTTAATTTTTACTTATTTATTTGGGGGCTGGATCTTACTATGTAGTGTGCTGCCCTAGACCTTACTTACATAGACCAGGCTTGCTTCAAGTTCACCGGCATCTGTCTACTCATTGCTGGGATTAATGGCTTTGAGGTTTCAGAAGCCCAAGCCAGACCCAGTGTCATCTCACTTTCTCAGCCTGTGGACCAGAAAGAGCTTTCAGCTATGCACCAGTGCCATGCATGCTGCCATGTTAATTCACAACACCAGACTATGCCTCTGAACTTAAACAAACCCAATAAATGTTTTCTTTCTTTAAGAAATGACTTGGTCATGGTGTCTTTTCACTGAAGTAGAATAGTGACCAAGACAAAAAGATTTGAAACTTAAATTCCTTTGTTTCCTGATATTTTTAGGTATGAACGTGAAGAATCTTTTACAACTCTGAATGTAGACATTAGAAATCACCAAAATCTTCTTGATTCTTTGGAACAGTATATCAAGGGAGATTTATTAGAAGGTACAAATGCATATCATTGCGAAAAATGTGATAAAAAGGTATGTTTTCTAGCTTTCAAAGTTATTACAGTATGTAACAAGACAAGAAGACTTTGCAGTTGCCTGTAGTTATCCTTAAAATTAACTTCTGTCTCGTGTTTGAGTGGATGGTTCCGTTGGTTAACTGCCTGATTGGTATATTAGTTACTTTTCTATTGCTGTGATACAGCAACATTGCTAAGGCAACTTAAAGAAGGAAGAGTTTATTTGGGCTTAGGTACCATAGGGTAATAGTTCATCAGTATCACAGGGAAGTAGGGCATGTGCTGCCTGGAACAGCAAGATAAGAATTCACATCTTAAATTGCAAGCTCAAAGCAAAAAGAGCAAAGCAGAAGTAGGCAAGTTTTTTTTTTCTCTCAAAGCCCTCACCCCTAGTGATAAACTTCCTCCAAGATGACCATAAAGTTTTCCAAATAGCACCACTCCTGTGAACATTTGCTTAGTTGGTTTGGGGGAAACTTGTTACTTGGGCTGGACTAGAACTATATAGCTCAGACTGGCTTTGAACTTAGACTCCTGCTTCAAGAGTTCCCAGTACTGGTGTTTCAGGTATGAAGAGCTGTGCCTAGTGCTGTTATGTCTTTAATTTCCATTAATGGTAGCATAAAAGAAATTAGCATTCTAGCTTACGTAGAGATTTGTCAGCAAAACAATATCATGACCAGTTGTGGCACACCCTGCCATTGAGGAGCACAGACAGATACATCTCTGTGAGTCCATTGTCAACCTGGTTTACATAGCACATTATGCCAGCCAGGAATACACAGTCCCCGTCTTTCTCCCCCATCCATCTCTCTCCCACCTCACCCCACAAAAAGAAAGAATGCATAGATTTAGGGGAAATGGTTGCTACACAATGTGAATACTGGAGTTCAGGTTCCTAGAACTCACATAAATACTAGGTGGGCATGAGAGTCTACTTATAATCCCACTGTGTAGAAGACAGAAACAAGGAATTATGGACCCAACTGCTAGACTAAATAGTCAGAATGGTGAGTTCTAGGTTCAGTAAGAGATCCTTTCTTGATATATAAGGAAGAACGTGAAGGAGCATCAACTTTGGGCCTTTGTGCATAGGCATCTATCTACACATGCACACATGCCCTCACAGATACAAAAGCACATAAAGACATACTAATACATATATAATAAGTAATAGTTAATTGTGGTACATACTTCAATCCCAGAATTAGCTAATTAATTTTAACTACATAGTGAGATCCTGACTCTAATAGTAATAGTTTAAAAGCGTTTGCTCCAGGTTACTCATCAAATCAAGTTCATTTGATTGTACCAGATTTTCACAACTCGTTTTTATATACATGTCTGGTTATTAGGTTCAGTTAATTACCTGTTAGCTTTTAAATTGGAGAATATAAAAATAGACTATGTTTAAATATAGTATGCAGTAAATAATACACCTATTTCTTGATCCACATACCTCTTTAAGCTGTCTGTATTGTAGTGGGTTGTTGACAGTACCTCATGTAGGAAATATGACCTTAAACTCCTGATCCACCTTGAAGGGGGGTGATTGGATAACAGTGACAATATTGAATTCCTCCAGGAATATCTGTTTTGCAGCTTATAAAAGGAGACATACTTATTTAAAGGTTTTGCAAATATTGTTGAAAAATGACATTGATTATATTCCTTCACATTTGTAACATATGTAAATTTAGATGATTGATTTTTAAATTTTATGTATTGGATTTATATTATCTGTTGTAGGTTGATACAGTAAAGCGTTTGCTGATTAAAAAAACTCCCTACTGTTCTTGCTATCCAACTGAAACGATTTGACTATGACTGGGAAAGAGAATGTGCAATCAAATTCAATGATTACTTTGAATTCCCAAGAGAACTGGATATGGAACCTTACACAGTAGCAGGCGTCACAAGACTGGAAGCTGATAGTCTAAATCCATTGACTCATTTAATTCAGCAGAATGAGCAATGTGAAAGTGTGATAGCAGGAAGCACAAAATATAGACTTGTTGGTGTCCTTGTTCACAGTGGTCAAGCAAATGGTGGGCATTATTATTCTTACATCATTCAAAGAAATGGTAATGACAACGAGAGAGGTCGCTGGTTCAAATTTGATGACAGAGATGTAACAGAATGTGAGATGGATGATGATGAAGAAATGAAATATCAGTGCTTTGGTGGAGAGTACATGGGAGAAGTATTTGACCATATTACGAAACGCGTGTCATACAAGCGTCAGAAAAAGTGGTGGAATGCATATATTCTGTTTTATGAACGGATTAATATAACTGATGAAGAAGACAAGATGGCAACATATATATCAGAGCCAGCAATCACAGGGCCTCATCAGATTATGTCACCAACCACTGAGAGAAGTGTATGGAAACAGAACATGCAATTCCTGCATAATCAAATGCAGTACAGTTTAGAATATTTTCAGTTTATTAAAAAACTGCTTACATGTAATGCTGAGTACTTAAACCCTGCTCCAGGTAAGTTTCCTGAAACTTAACATCCTATGAAAATGGTATTTAGTGAATGATTTGAAGAATTTCTTACCAAATATTACTTGTGCTTAAATTTGTCTTTTCTATTTTTCCCTTAACATTTGGTGGGGTTTTTATTTTGTTTGATTTGTTTTTTTAACAAGTCTCTATTATGTATCTGGCTGTCCTGGAACTCAGTATGTAGACACACACACCTTTGTACATTTATTCAGCTGAATCCATTTGAATATGTCAGCATTTTCAGTTAGATCTATTTTAAAGTAAAAGTTGTAGTTAATATGGTTCTCATATTTGTTAACATTGAAATAAAACTTTTATTTCTAACTTGAAATAAAACATGCCTAATTATGTGTTGCTTTTTAACTTAAAGGACAGGATCACTTGACGCCTGAAGCAGAAGATATTGCAATGATTAGTATTCAGCTTGCTGCTAGATTCCTTTTTACAACTGGATTTCGTACTAAGAAAATAGTCCGTGGCCCTGCTAATGACTGGTATGAGTGTGGATTTCATTTTTTATGTGTTCTAACTTAATTGGTATGTTTACTTCACTGTTTTTGGATTTTTAGGTGGTTTTTTCTTTTTCAGTTTTTGCTTAGGTTTTTGTTTCTTTGGTTGTTGGTTGGTTTGTTGGTTTGGTTTTTTTTTTTTTCAGATAGTGTCTCTTATGTATCTGTCTGTGGCTGGCTGACATATAATTCACTATGCACCACCTTGCTGGTTTCAAACACCCAGGTCCCCCTGCCTCTGCCTCTTAACATTGCCCAGCTATATGGTTGTTGTTGTTATTGTGGGATTTTTGTTTTTTGTTCGTTTTTTTGGTTGGTTGGTTTTGACTTGTTTGGGTTTTGGGGGATTGAGACTTTTTTCATGTGTAGCCTTATACTAAGAAATTGCTCTGTATACTAGACTGGCATTGAACTCATAGAGATCGGCCTCCCTCTACCCCTGAATGTTTGGATTAAAGACTTTGGCCACCAATGCCTGGCTGGTTTGGGTTTTTTTTTGGGGGGGGAAGGGGTTTATTAGGCTTGTACTTCAGCATTGCTGATCATCACTGAAAGAAGTCAGAACAAGAACTGAAAGCAGGGCAGGATCTGGCATCAGGAGCTGAAGTAGAGACTATGGAGGGGTGCTGCTTACTGGCTTGCTCAGTCCACCTTATCGAACTGAGGGCCAGCAGCCCAGGGATGGAACCACCTACCATGGACCAGACCCTCCCCGTTGATCACTCGATGAGACAAAGCCTTACAGTTGGATCTCATTGAGGCTTTTTCTCAACTGACACTCCTTCCTCTGATGACTCTGACTTGCATCAGGTTGACTTACAAAACCAACCAGTACAGTGGGGTGATGGCTCAGTCAATAGAGTGCTTACTATACAAGCATGAGGACCTGAGTTTGATCCCAGAGAACCCATGTGGAAAAGCCAGGCATGNATGAGACAAAGCCTTACAGTTGGATCTCATTGAGGCTTTTTCTCAACTGACACTCCTTCCTCTGATGACTCTGACTTGCATCAGGTTGACTTACAAAACCAACCAGTACAGTGGGGTGATGGCTCAGTCAATAGAGTGCTTACTATACAAGCATGAGGACCTGAGTTTGATCCCAGAGAACCCATGTGGAAAAGCCAGGCATGGTGGCACATGCTCTAAAGTCAGTGCTCTGGCTAGTTTTATCTCTATTTGACAGGGTCATTTCTCCCACTGAGAAAATACCCTCACCAGATTGGTCTGTGGGGTGTTGTAGGAGGAGGGGCTGCTTGTTCATCCCAGCCGCCCAGAACCAAAATAATCACACAGAGACTGTATTAATTAAATCACTCCTTGGGCCATTAGCTCTAGTTTCTTATTGGCTAACTCTTACATATTAATTTAACTCATTTCTATTAATCTGTATATCACTGGTGTGGGAGGATTGTCTGTAATCTGTCAATCATGTTTTAAATAAACACTGAT
>LOEQ01008262.1:77077-90039 GCA_001685075.1 Bramus lutescens
AACATATTTGCTTATAAATGCTGCTGAATTAATCCAAGATAGGTATTTTGAAAACCTAGTTTCTCTGTGTAGCCCAGACTTTCCTAGTACTCTCTATGTAGAGCAAGCTGATGCTGTGTTATGTGTGTGTGCGTGTATGTATGTGTTTAACCATAACAAGCCAATACTAATTTCAAACATCGGAGAAAGATCTTAGGACTGATATGAGGAAAGTCTTCCATATTGTTTGTATTTTATGTATACTGTTAAGAAGACTGTTTTCCCTGCATTTATGTGTGTGTAACACATTTTCTAGCATTCATAGATGCCCTAGAACTAGAGTTACAGATATCTCTGACCCGTGATATGGGTATTAGAAATTTAACACTCTATGTCCTGTGAAGAAGGGGTCTGTCTCTCTTACCCCTGTTGTTTTGAGAAAGTGTCACTATGTACTCTGCCTACCCTGGACTTGGCTCTATAGGTCTTGCTTGCCTCTATTTTCCAAAGCTGGGATTAAGATTTATCCTACAACACCTAGACCTCAGAACAATTTTATTAGATTTAGTTTTTCAATAATTGACTGTTCTATCCAGGCCCAGTGATGGTGAACACCCTTGATCCCAGCACTTGAGAGGCAGAGGCAGATGGATCTCTGTCAGTTTGAGGGCAGCCTGTTCTACATAGGATAGCCAGAAAAACCTTGTCTCTAAAATTTACCTGTTATTTTTAATTGTGTGTCTGGGTGTATGCTACGTGTCCAGGTGCATGCGAAGTCCAGAAAAGAGCACCAGATTTACTGCTACAAGCAGTTCTGAGCTGTTAGACATGGATGCTAAGAACTGAACTACATCCTTTGCAGCAGCTGTATAATTTATTAACTATTGAGCTTTCTTTCCAGCTCAAATGTTTGCTGTTTTTTCTTATTCATGGCATCTTCTTAGGGTCTTTGTCATTGTGAAAGTAGTAAAGCTGTATCACTTAGTAGACGTAATTCTCATAGCTGTCATTTTAAATCATTACTAACTTTAAAATTACAAACCATAATATCTAGCTATAAAAACTCTTTCAACATCATTTATATTAAAGAAGTTCTTTTTATAGAGACTCAACATCGTCACTGACTTAAACCATTTTATTATTTTGTGGAACTTGTTATAATACTTTATTGGTTAATATGACATTTGTATCTGGACCAACAATAGCCTCATTTTTTGTTTCATAGAAAACTTCCTCTTCTGTAAAGACCCCCCAATAAGTATATTAACAAATCAATACTAATAGATGTTTCTGATTTAGGTACGATGTGTTGTATATTCTCCTCCGTCACAGCAAGAATGTACGAATTTGGTTTGCTCACTACGTCCTATTTAATGCCCCAAATCGTTTTTCTGAGTATCTTCTGGAATGTCCAAGTGCAGAAGTGAGATGTGCATTTGCAAAGCTTATTGTATACACTGCACATTTTTCTTTGCAAGATGGTTCTTCTCCTTCACCCTTATTATCACCTTTTGCAACTCCAGCACCTTGTGGTCAGGTAATTGTCAGCTTCTCTATAGTAGTTAATTAGTTAAAAATAAAATTTTGTGTCTTACAATTAAAATAATATTTGTGTTGTATTTGAAATATTTACCATGCACAAATGTACATTCATCTTAATGTACATTGTAACACTTGCAGGTCTTTAAATTTATTTTATGCTAATGAAAATTTATCACTGGGCACTTTGATATGGAAATTTCTACTCAGTTATTGACTGTACCTTCAGAATGTGTTTAAAGTTTAATCTTACAATCACAATCTTTTTGTTAAATACGGTTTGGTTTGGTAAAGACGGATCACAATACATAGTTCAAACTTTTCTTGAACTTATATGCAGTCAAGCCCAGATTTATAAACTGTAACATTCTGTATGGTATGGTAGTACATGACTTTTTATTCTTACTATCGAGGAGTCAGAGATAGGCAAGTCTCTGCTAGGTCAAACCCAGTCTGACTTCCAGAATAGGTAGAGCTACATAGACCTTGTTTCAAAACCAAACCTTAATACCTTGTCTTAACTTTTGTCTTAGCTAGCGTTTCTCTTGCTGTGAAGAGACAGTGTGGCCATGACACTTCTTATAAAGGAACACCTTCAATTGGATAGCTGACCTGTACACTTCTTTGATTTAGTCCGTTATTGGCATGGTGGGAAGCAAAACACAATGCAGGCAGATTTGATGCTAGAAAATGATCTGAGAGTTCTTATGTCTTGGCTCATGGGCAACAGGAGGTGATGTTCTGATACACTGGGCAGTATCTTGAGTATATACACCCATCCCCAGGGACACACTTCCTCCAATGAGGCTGTAAGGCCACATCTCCTTCTAGTGCCACTCCCTTTGTTGGTCCTTTCAAACAACCACGCACATATATTTTTGCTCTTATATGAATAATACCAAGGGTAAAGGTTTCATGAAGCTCTTTATTTCCTGTTTGATAAACCTGAATTTTTTTTCCAGATACAGGAAAGTAACCATTTTATGCAAATAAAAATACATCGATGTATGTAGCTGTTGATAGAATGTTTTTTTTCCAGATATGTGATAATTTGAACTTGAATGATCATTTACTAACAGCAGTATTAAATCTCTTGAGAAGGGAAGTTTCTGAACATGAGGAACATTTACAGCAGTATTTCGATTTATTTGTAATGTATGCCAGTTTAGGTAAGGAGTACTTAATTCTTTTAATGATTGTTTCATGACTCTATGAAAATGGAACCATAAAGTAATAATAATTATTCTTTTAAAGTATGCTATATCTTTTAAACCCATTGTAAATTTTCTAATTAACATTTTATGGTGCTTTTCATCTTATACCATAAGGTAACTTGTATTTAACCCTTTTAATTAAAAAACTATCTTGTGATAGAATTTATATTAGATTCTATAGCTGATTCATGTTGCCTTGTGAAAGATGATGAATTTCAGGCCACATCCTATTAAAGTCAAAATTTTATGACCGGGTTAATAATTACTTTTTGTGAGATAATATAGCTGATAGGTTTGGTATTTGTTACATTTAGGAATCATTTCTTAAAGAATTTAAGATAGTAATAATAGCTATTGAAAGAATTTAACTTGCAATTATTAAAAATGTAGGTAATTAATCCACTTTCATTGTTCTCTTAATGTAGGAATTAGTACCATTTCTAGCCTACTTATCACATTCAAGTTCATTACTTCTGTCAGTGATCCCATGTTAGAGAGAGAGAGTCAGAGAGAGACAGAGAGAGAGAGGGGGGAGAGGGGGAGAAAGGGAGGGAGGGAGGTAGATAATAGATTATTCTATTATGATTTTACAGTTTTTAAATTTCCTATCTTATGTCCCAGCTAGATTATATAATTCGTAAAGTTACCATTAACTGGATGGATATATTATAAGAACTGTAACTAAAAGTTAGCTGTAATAATTTCAGAGTGTTTTCTGTTTGGGTGATTGTGAGGGGAGGGGTTAATGTTTGTGTGGGAAGAGTAAATTTATTACCAAAGTAGTTATAAGTTTTAAATATCTGTGATTCATTCGTTAATGCAACTGTGCTTTAATTTACTAATTTATTAAAATGTGTTAAGGGACGAGAGAGATAACTCAGTAGAAAAGAGCTCTTGTTTTTTCATAGAAACCAGGTTTATTTCCTATCATTCACCCATTGACTCAGAACGATCCAAAACTCAAATTCCAGCAGATCCAATACCCTTCTCTGAACTCCACAAGATCCATGAGTGGTATACATATATGCATGCAGAAAAACATGTATATAAAATAAGCCTTTTAGTCTACTTAATGTTGGCAGGCTTGGGTAAAGGTGCTAGTCACCCACTCTGACAATCTGAAACAACCAGTTTTGAAGTTGTTGACTTCCACATATACACATAAAGCCATGTTTGCATCCCAACACATTCATGTGCATAAAATAAAAATAACTTTATAAATGAATAAAAAGCAAATTTATTTATCATAGTTTTATGATTAATGATGTCAGAAATTATAAAATTATCACAATTGTTCATGTCATAAACACACCCAAATTCTTTATTTACAATTAACTTCATCCTTAAAAAGAAGTCTGCATGCAGAGGCATGCAGAACTGTGTGGTTGAAGGCCATCCTGTGCGTACTACAGACATAGCAAGTTTTAGCACAGCCGGAGTTACAGAAAAACACTCCCAAAAAATACAAAAGAGAGGGAGAGGGGAAGAAGGAAGGAAGGAGGGAGGGAAGGAAGGAAGTTAAGCCAGGCTAATTCCAGCACTCCAGAGGCAGAGGCAGGCTGATCTCTGTGAGTCCAAGACTAGCCTGGTTTACAGCTAAGACTGTTACACAGAGAAACCTTGTCTCAAAACCAAGGGGGAAATAAATAAGTAAATAGAGATTTAATAGTTCTTTTTCTTTAGTTTCGAGTTAAGAAAACTGAGACAGAAATCAAAGTGGAAAGAAGAGTATAAACATACTTTTTTGGCAAGGCGGTGGTGGTGGTGCACACCTTCAGTCCCAGCACTGTGAGGCAGATACAGGTAGATCTCTGAGTTCAAGGCCAGCCTGGTCTACAGAACTGTTCCAGGACAGCTAGGACTTTTACACAGAGACATCTTGTCTTGAAAAAACAACAATAAAGATACTTCTTTACCCAAGGAATTTTTCCACTTAGTGAAAGAGACTGATAGTTCACAAAAGAAAAAAATTGATTTGCCTTTTAATTTCTCCTTTTTATGCCTTGCTAGAAAGCCTGTTAATTTCCTTTTTTGACCTAGTGTAGTTAAGAAGCTAGTATCTTTGAGGGCTGAAGAGTGATTAAGGACACTTGTGAGCCTGGTTTGATTCCCAGGACTTACATGTAAACTCATTTCTTCCTTGGGGACTAAACATGCTTGTTGGTTCACAGAAACAATGCAAGTGAAACACTCATATTTATTAATAAATGTGAAAAACAAGATGCTACTATCATGATAATTTCCTTTTCTAATACTTAGTGTTTAGTATCATTGTTTTCTGTCCACATTCTGCCTATAATTAAACTAATAGTGAGGATTTTATTCATAGTTTACAAGGAACTATCGTTCAATTCATCCTACTTTTTTACTACAAAATGTCCTTCTTTTTTATAGGTTTGGCGGAAAAAACTCAACTTCTAAAACTAAATGTACCTGCTATCTTTATGTTAGTGTCTTTGAATGAAGGGACAGGTCCCCCAATTAAATACCAGTATGCTGACTTAGGCAAGTTATACTCGGTAGTATCTCAGCTGATACGATGTTGCAGTGTCTCATCAAGAATGCGATCTTCAAACAGTGGTAAAGTAGAATGCTTTATTGTGTAATAGTTTCAAAGTATTGTTAGCTGTGCATTATACCCAGAGTAATACTGACAGTTTATAAAATAGAAGTCTGGAGTATGATGCATTTTTCACTATTTTTAGCTGATAACTTTTTGGGTTAGTTTATTTTTTGGGAGGAATTTTTATTTTTGTTTTATTTTTGCACAGTCTCTCTCTCCTCCACTCTCTCTCCTATGTGTTCCGTTTCTCTCCCTCTCTCTCTCTCCCATTTCCCCTTTCCCTCCCTTCCTCCCTCCTCTCTTGCCTAGGCCTAGAATTCACTATGTAGTCTTAACGGAGTAGTAGCTCACAACAATTCTCCTGACTCAGCTTCCCACATGTTGGAACTACAAGCTTTAAACATTATTGCCACCAAAAAAGTTAGCTTATTTATGTTTTAAGTTGATTTCTTTTAATCCAGCTACTAATAAATAGCTTTTAGTTTACTACATGTATTCTTATATGTGCTATAGCATATGCGCAAAGAAAATCGTCAGGATCCTATTCTCTCACCTAATTCACAAAATTAGAATGATAAAAAGAAGATTAACATGGCCCCTGTTCAAGAAGGACATATAAATTTCTAAAGTATTCCATGCTTTTTAAAAAATAAAATAAATCAATGGATTCATTTTTCTCACTTCCAGTAGCTACCTTTTTATGTTGTATCATTTGATCACTTTACTGAATGTATACTACTGTGCTTTTTAGGGAATGTAAAGATCAGATTTCATTGTTCAAAATAATCTTTTATTATAATTTTCTGTCTTTTCATTAATGACAAATGTGTTGCAGGTAATTCCCCTCTTCCAAACCCTTTTGGTGACCCAAATTTGTCACAGCCCATAATGCCAATTCAGCAGAATGTGGCTGACATTTTATTTGTAAGAACCACCTATGTGAAGAAAATTATTGAAGACTACAGCAACTCAGAGGAAACAGTCAAGTTACTTTGCTTTTGCTGCTGGGAGAATCCCCAGTTCTCATCTTCTGTTCTCAGCCAACTGCTTTGGCAGGTAAAGCAAAATAAAAACACTTACTTTTATTCATAGTCCTTTAAGTGCAATCTAACTGTGCCTTAAACTATTTTTAGGTTGCATGTTCATATATATGTGATCATCAGCCATATTTGGATCTACTTTTGCAAATTATTCTAATGGAGGACTCCTGGCAGATTTATAGGTATGGTACACCTCTATTCTAACAGCATAATTAGCTTTACAAGTTCTTAGAAAAATTGCAGCTGACAGTGAGAAGTGTACTTCTACTCTTTTCATGTTCAGTTAAGTGGTTATTAAATTTTATTTACATTTCAGTTAATAAACATTCTACTGCAATCTTGTTTTTAGATTAGAAATATTAGATTTCATAAATTATTAATAGTTTCAAATTGTTTCCCAGTTTTTCATAAATTTCAATGTGGTTATCAAGTGTTTTCAGAACATTACCTAGTATTGATAACAAAAAGCATTCAATAAATCGACTAATGTTATAAAAATTTCAAGAGCCAAAAAAAAAAGTTACCATGAAACAAAAGTTGTGAAACTCTTTTTACTAGCTTTCCATAATTTTCAATTGTTTATTTTGGTTGGTGTTACAATTTTTGTTTCTTTTGATTAGCATTGCTGGTTTTACTAGTACTACCTACTTTTTAAAAACTATGTTTACCTCAAAAGGATTGATTTATGCACAAAAATCATTTTAAAGTATTGGCTTCAAACAAATGTAGTGATTTGGGAAACAGTGGCAGATAGATCTCTTTGAGTTCAATGCTAGCCTGGTCTAATAATGAGATAGAAAGAAAGAAAAAAGAAAAGTTGCATTTCTTCTAGGTGTTACAATTTTGTCTTGCTTTGGAATCTTTTCAGAATTCATGATGCATTTAAAGGAATTCCAAATGATGGAAATGGGCTGTTTGATATAATTTGGCGTTGTAAGAATCAATATCCAAAAAGAGTGTATCAGTGTATTAAATGCTTGGTAACTCTCTTTGACAGTTGTCCTGTTGCCTACCAAATGTTACAGGTAAAAGTCTTTTGTTTTTAATAGTTTTATGAGGTTCTGACTCAAAATTTTCAAAGAAAACACAGTTTGGGAGTTCCTATTTTAGGTCAAAATATTAGATTTAATTTTCTAATGATTTTTGGTTTTTTGATATAGGACTTGTCTTTGTCATAGCCCTAGCTGACCTGGAACTCACTCCGTAGACCAGACTGGCCTTGAATTCTCAGAGATCCTCCTGCCTCTGCCTCCCGAGTGCTGGGATTAAAAGGCGCACACCACCACCGCACAGCTGATTTCTTAATTCTAAACATATACGCTTTTGTTTTTCTGTTTAAGGATAATGGAGATCTTAAAAGGGAATGGACTAGGATAGTAGAATGTCTCGAAGATGAACTTGAAAGAAGAACATATTCGTGGAGTCCTCACTGCACTTACAGCAGTTGGTCTCCTCCAGTACAAAGCACTGAAACATCAAATGTTTTAAAGAGATCTCATAGTGCAAGAAAGACACTTGCAGAAGGCTATAACCTGTTACCAAAAAAGGTAAGAAATAAGTTAAAAGACATTAATTGATAAAAGATGTAAAAACATGGATGAAAACTAACCTATTAATAAGCCAGTATCCATATATTGTGATTATGTAAAATTTAGAATATTCTTCTATTTGTTTTGCATTAATGGAATTCGTATTTACAAACAAGCTAGCTAGGTCTAGGGACACTTGCCTTTAATCCCAACATTTGGGAGACAGGTGATATTTTAGAGTTTGATGCCAGTCTTGTCTCAATAGCAAGTTAAAAGACCACCAGAGTGACCTGATGAAACTCTGCTTCCTTTTAGAAATATGTATGACAATTCTAGCTTTGCCCAAATTTTTAAAAAGCACATTTGTACTGAAATTATCATGAAAAATGTTTTCTCTGACCCCTACAGTTTTTCTTTTAATTGACCACCTACCCCAGGTGCCTTGTGCTACTAGATTAATTATACTGTATGGGAAAAACTAAAAGTTAAATTGTATGACATGTTATCAGCATAATATTAATAATTATGAGAGAAATAGAAAAACAGAACTGTTTTAGTTACTGGCTCTAAAATTCAAAGAAAGTAAAAATATTTTTAAAAATCACTAACTTAAAGTCTGGCAATATTACTGCCTCAATTAGTAAATGCCCTTACTGTGCAAAGACTCTTGATTCTTCAAACCTCTGTAACGGTTTTGGGACAGAACCAACCACAAAGCTGTTCTCCCGTGTGTGCATGCATGCACATACTTGTAATATTTTCCTGGAACCTATGTAAATTTGGTGCAGAAGCATGCCCATCAACTCCCAGCTAAAGGATGTCTGGAGCTTGTTGTTCTAAATAAATAGGTGAGCCTCAGTTTTCGTGAGAAACCTTTTTAAAAACAAGGTGGAAAGAGCCTGTAAGAGGATTTAACAGAGTTGCTTGCTATAAAAACCTGGTGACCTAAGCTTGATCCCCCAAAAACATGTAAAGGTAGAAAGAGAAACCACCCCCCAAGTTACTGACATGAGCACCTGTACATATACACAGTAATAAAAATTTTTTAACTCTTATTACATTTATTGTGTGTGTGCATTACCAAGCACATATGTGGAAGTTTGAAGACAACTTGCTGGACTCAGTTCTGTCATTCCACCTTGTAAGTCTCAGAGATCAAACTGAGGTCTTCTTGTTTGGTGGAAAGACTACCTCAGGCAACTCTTTGACCCAGTAAATACTATTTTTGTAATTGTTTGTAAATTCTATCCATACATAAAATGTATCTTGGCCATACCCATGTCAACTTTCTTCTCCAGTTCTTTCCAGATCTGATAGACTGTATCCCCTTCCCAACTTCACGTACTTGTTTTTTGTTGTTATTATTGTTGTTGTTATTATTATTATTATTTGCTTGGTTGGTTGTTAGGTATATTGATTTTCTGAGAAAACATCAGAGTTGTTGGGTTTTCTGTCCTGCCCAGTTCCCACAATCATTAAGTCCCAAGGAAATCACACAGAGGTCTGCATTAGCTATAAAGTGATTGTCCCATTAGCTCAGGCTTCTTATTAACTTTAATAACTTATATTAGCCCATTATTCTTGTCTATGTTAGCCACATGGCTCGGTACCTTTTTCAGCAAGGCAGTCACATCTTGCTTCTTCTGTGGAGGGCTCATAACTGCAGAAGAAACTTCCTTCTTCCCAGAATACTCCTGTTCTCATTGACCCGCCTCTACTTCCTGGTTAGCTGTCCTGCCTATACTTCCTGCCTGGCTACTGACCAATCAGCATTTATTTAAAATATAATTGACAGAATACTGATCATTCTCCCACACCACTCATCAAAGTTCTCACTCTGTAGCCTTTACTAGCCTGGAATTTGCCCCAAATTCATAGATCTCTGCTTGCCTATGCTTACTGAATGCTGGCATTAAATCATCACACCAGGTTTGGTGTTTGTTGTTTATTTTTTTTAGCACACTGGGTCCACTTATTGCAGAGAGATAGGATGATCCAGTGAAGCATGAGTAAACTACCACAGTCTGTGACAGCTATTAATTCAGCTAAGGATATTTGGCTAAGGATATCCATGCTTGAATTTGTTTTATTAATCTTATATATGTGTTATAGAAGAAATCACAGCTTCCATGAGTTATTGTATAAAACAAGCATGTCTTGTCTGAAAATACTTCCCCAGATTTCACTCCTACCTCTGAGTCTTGCAGTCTTTTCATCCCCTTACCTGATGATTGTTCCTTGGAAACATTGTTCAGAGAGATGTAATACAAGTGTCTCATCTATGGCTGAGCACTCCTTAGTTTTTATTTTCTGCACTTAGATCAGTTCTGAGTCACTATTTTAATCACCATTTGCTACCAAAAAAGGAAGGAAGAAAAGCTTCTCTGGTGAATTTTGAGAACTGTAATATTAGATTCTCTTAGAGCCTATGATCATCTCAACCCCAGGTTCTTGGCCGAGTTATCAGTACCAGGCATGTGTCTCTCTTATAAATCAGTCCTTATATCCAGCAGAAAATACTTGGGTTTCCCCGTTCAGAATTATCATTGTTGTCCAGTGGGCAATAATTTACTGTGTGTAAAGGAGTCATTACCCTCATAATGTAAATTCACCTAAACTCCTATGTGCATATCTGTGTTGCAGGAAGCACCTGAAATAGTAGATTTCTGTGTGACTTTTTCAAGGCAGTGTTTTTGTTTGTTTATTAAGACAGAGTTTCTCTGTGTAATAGTCCGGGATGTCCTGGAACTATTAGCTCTGTAGACCAGGCTGGCCTCAAACTCAGATTCACCTGTCCTCAGCCTCCTGAGTGTTGGGATTAATGGCCTGCGTCACCACTGCCCAGCTCTAGATAGTGTTTTTTTTTTAACTCTCTTTACTGACTCTGTCTGCTGTCTTCCAATCTCTCACCCTACTTAAACTTCTCTGCCCCATTTTTTTCTCATTCATATCACCACCTGCATTCTACTACCACCCTTCCTTAAGGTCTATCCTCTAGTTTTCTGACTTCTACAATTACCCCAGTTTACATATCTAAAGTTTCAAAACCAGAATCCATATCTAAGAGAAAGCTCATGCTGCTTTTATCTGTTAAGTCTGTCTAGTGTCAGATTTTTTTCCAGCTCCATCCTTTTACCTGCAAGTTTCATAATTTTAACTTTTTACAGCTTAATAAAATTGGATTCTATATATGTATCACATTTTCATGATCCATTTATCCATTAACAGACATGTAATATTTTTTCATATTCTGACTATTTAGGTTGTGACTATTTAGCTTTTAAAGTCTAAGTCATGCCTCCATACCTTCCTGAGCATTATGAATAGAACAACAATGACCATAGATAAGCAGATAATTCTGTACTAGGATGTAAAGTACTTTGGGGTAAATAATCAGAAGTGATATAGCCCGGTAATTTGATAATTCTATTTGTAGCTGTTTTGAGGAACCACCACAGTTTAAAATTGAAAAACTGTAATGAAGTCGAGACCAGCTGATAAGGACACTCTATAGCAGTCTGCATATACATACATATGTGTATAATAGCTGAGTAATGTTGAAGTTGAATGCTTATCTAACTTACACAACGCCCTGGGTTTAATTCCTCGGCGACATATACATTGGGCAAGGTAGTATTTGACAGGTAACCCAGAAATAACAACAGAGGAGAATCTTGAATGTAGAGCTAACATCTGGATACATTACAAGTCCAAGGCCAGCCTGGGAAACATGAAACAAAGAAAAAATAGTTAACTACGGATTGAAAAGTTTTATGGGATTTTTGAAAAAAGATTTCAAGTAGAGGCACTTCTGGAAAGACTGTCATAATATTAAGCCAAGAGTGTTACATAGTTCAGTTCTTTTAAGAAAGTCATTCTTAAATGTAGTCTAATAATGGCTTGAAAGTGCTTAATTGGAACCTTAAAGATTTGTTGTTCTGCCTCTGTAAATGATGATGCATGACTGTAGTTCTCATATTTCCCACATACATCTGTGGAAATCTTCTAGCTGAAACCATCCTGATCTGCATAGCAAAATTCTTTCTCCAAAACAGACATGTTTAGCAAGTTTGCCAGTGATGCTCTAAGAGCCATACTTGGAATGCCTTTACTTTTATCAGAGTTAGACATAGAATTGTCTTAAATACTATGTACTTTCTCTCTATAAATATAAAAGAAAATTTGCTCAAAGATTTATATACTTACTTTTTCAGATGGTACTTTAACATAGGAATTGGTCTGTAAGTTCTTTGTTTAATAACTACGTGAATTTAATAAAACATCAGGGGTTGTAATAACATTTTAAAATCTGCTTTACAAAGCTTGAACATATGGATTAAATTTTAAATTGGAATATTTGGAAACTTTGAGCTGAAAATTTCTTTCCCCTCCTAGAATTATGTACCTGAACAGCCAAATTCAAGTGGAGCAGAACATCTCTTGAATATCCCTCAGAAAAATGATGGACAACAAAAAACCTGTGAAAGCAACGAAGAAGTATCTTCACCTCTGACAAAGGATCAGAGACACACAAATAAATAACTGGTTTGTTGTGTCAATGCATTTTGGCCTTACATTCAGTGCTTTTTTCTGTGCCTGCTTAGTATTTAAAACTATTAAAAAGTTATTCCAAACAAACATGGAGTTGAAAGTATTTGTTGTGTATTTATTGTGATTATATAAACCACCTACTGTGAAATATATATATAGTGTTTTATGATGAATGCCAGTACTAGTATGCAAAAGATAAAAATGTATAAAATATATTATTTCACATTAATTCTCATTCTCAAAAAAGTAACAACGAATATGCATCGTTTGCTGTACTAGAATGTGTAGAAGCATAATAGAAGAGTTGTACTTGATATTTTTCTGTTATAGAGGAACTGTACTGATTTTTTTATTATTTTTGTATAATTTATTAGATTAGGCATCTATTTTTTTCTTACTTTTTTATTATTATTAAAAATTACCATCTCCTCCCCTCCTCCCAATTCCTTCCCCCTCCATTTCCAGTCGAAAGAGCAGTCAGGGTTCCCTGCCATGTGGGAAGTCCAAGGCCCTCCCCCCTCCATCGAGGTCTAGGAAGGTGAGCATC
>LOEQ01008265.1:0-11865 GCA_001685075.1 Bramus lutescens
CTGTTGTAGTTTCGCTGGGTTCTGGTGTTATCATGTTGGTTTTCAGATTGTTGGAAGAATTCTTGCATTGGCGCCTGTCCATCTTTTCCTACAAATGCTCTCCGAAGGATCTTCTGATACAGGATCAGGGCCCCTTGCTGGCCAGGGACCTCTCCAATGGATCTTCTGGTACGGGATCAGGGCCCCTTTCTGGTGAGGGCCCTCACAGACAAAGCAGAAAAAAGGCCTACCTTGCTACTGGCAGGCTATTAAAACAAAGGAACTCCCGCCTGGTTTAACTCACCACCCGGTCCCAGCACCCAAACAGGCTGAACTGGGGAATCTATGGCCCCAAAGAAGGGAAGGGAGGAGGTGCCTGAATGCAAGCTGGGATGGGGTAGGAAGCTAAGGACAGTAGCCAGGGTTAGGAGCCCCTGCAGAATGAGCACAAAGTTTAGGGGTTTGGGGGATGTTTGTGTTCCTTTTCCATGGGTCAGGAACGCAGTCACCCCTCTGATGGATGTTCTTGTACAGGATCAGGGCCCCTTGCTGGCCAGGGGACCTCGCAGACAAAGGGTCTGCCTTGTTGCCAGCAGGCTATTGAAACAAAGGAACTCCTGCCTGGTTGAACTCACCGCCAATTTGAACTCACCTCCCGGTCCCAGCGCCCAAACAGGCTGAGCTGGGGGATCTATGTCCCCGAAAAAGGGAAGGGCCCAAGAGTATTTTCAAATAATACTCATCCTTTCCTGAACCCTTACTTGCCATAGAGCCCATAGATGGATTGCCTTTCTACTGCACTAGTTTAGCTTCCTGGCATCCACTATGCATTACTGTTAATAACTCCTTTTGTTACTGCCCAAGATTACAGAAACAAGATCATAAGGCTATGTTGAATTTTGTAACATCTTGGGAATCTGCTCCTGGGATCATTTCCAATGTTACCTCTAATGCAAATGGACTTTTTGTGCTGATTGTAGGTGATGAGACTCCACAAATGAACTGTTAAGATGGTCTGAGTGTGTTACCACATATTCTAGTTATAAAAGCATAGATCAAAGAAAGGTGATTTGGGGACCACATAGAGAATCGTTTGGGAGAGAAAACTGAATGTTGAGATAGGGACTCACTGCAGTATAATCACGTGGTGATTCATTCCAGCAACACACTAAGTGGACTGACTATACGTGAGTTTACCTGCCCCCCACCTTGGGATGAAATTAGGGCCTATGCAGGACCATATTTCGAAGTTAGGCTGATAAAGGGGTCACTAACAGTGTGGAAAGAAGATTATCACTGGAATGCAACTCAAAATGCTGACCATTTAAACATAACCCCAAATAAGCAATTAAAAATATCAACATGTATTTTTAATCCCTACATTATGTTTTTAGGAAATATTCAAATAATATATAATGAATATAAATGCTATATTATAGTTTCTGTCTTGTCTTCTATTTGCAGCAGAGTATGAAGCATACTCATTGGGGAAACGGACTCTGTTTATGATTCTCAAAAAACCAACAGCTGTCTGGGCTCAAGTCGGTCTTGAAGAAAGTTTTGCAAGAGACTCCAACTGTAGCCTTTATGCATGAAATAATAAATCACCTACAGAGGTGTACCGAAAGGTTTGTATGGTAGCTAATTGCTGAAATTGTGACCTCAGCTAACATTATTGCTGTGGCAACTACAGATATCTACTTATACCAGGGGTAAAATCAGCTTCTTTGATATAAAACTTTCAAAAGAACTTTACTGGAAATCTGAAAAACCAAATTCACATCTCTTAAAAGATTCTTGGTGAAATTTAATTACCAAATGTCCCTATTATTTTGTTGGGAGAGTAGGTACAGGTATTGAATTGGTCACAACACCTAAAATGCCATTATAATGTAACCCAGTTGTGCTCCCCAAGTTTCATATAGTGAATCATAACATAAATAGTCTAGGATTCATCTGTTAGGATTAGATCATTTTCATAATGCATCATTGGAATGCACTCAAGTTACAATCCCAGGTCTTGGCAATGGCGGCAGCTACGGCCCCTCTGTTGAAAAGCAAACAGTTGTTAGAAGGATTAGCTGAAGGAACGGTGCCATTCGGTCCCTTTAAATATTTTTAAAATTATGTGTTTAGCTTGCTTGGTTTAAAGATTCTGATTATTATCGTGTTTCTTTTTTGTGCAGTCCATCAAGCAGGATGAAACCACCAACTAGACCAGAAGAAGAACCATTTCCAGCATTAGTCATGCTTACTTAATTACAGTAACGAAAGGGAGAAAATGTTGCCAATAGCCTCATCTTCAAAAGAAGTGCCTTCCATGTCCAAGAGCACTCTGTCCCTTGGCAACAAAGGACGTAGAGAAATGATCTGTGCAACAGATGCTTCCACGTCAAGGATACGGGAATGTGCTATTTCTTAAGACGGATAAGCTGTTTATGTTTCTGTTTTTCTATCAAAACCTTATTGTCTTTGTTCTCCCAGGTAATCTAACAAGCAAAACACTCTATTTTCTTGTCAACATTATTTAATGATTTCACAGTATCCTTACATGCAATTGTTGCCAATAAAAATGCAGCACTGGAAACACTCTGGATCCTTAGAGTTCCTCACATGCTCTTTGGATCCCCAGTGTTTTCCATGGACTGAGCTCCGCTATTCCCAGCATAAAATGAAAATTTCCTATTGAGAGGGAGCCAGGTGATTCTGTACGGGATCAAATATGTTAACTTAAACAATGGAGGAGTTCACCTATGAAGGAGGCTTTGAATATTGGCAAATATTGATAACAAGAAAGTGTCTGAGACATGAGCCAGGGTGGCTTGAAACAAGACTGGGATGGTTTGATCAAACAGTGAGAATCAGTTAGTTAACTGAAGGGTTAATCTGGGAATTTTTTAAGGCAGCAAGAACAGCCAAAATCTATGCCTGCTGGTTGGTGGTTGCTCCAGGTGTAACAAGAGAGTACCATAATCCAGGAGCATCATTCCATGTAATGGCCACTTTGCCTGACCGTTTGGCTTCTTATGAAAAAATACTGCCTTACAAATAGGATGTGGACTTATGTAAGAGAAGGCCTTTATAGGAAAGAATAGAATTTCACATAGAATCTTTATAGCAGGGTGGTGGAAGGATATTTGTCTCCCCAAACCAGGGAAGTTTGTGAAGGAAAGTTGAAATTATCTTGAAATATAAAAAAGATACATAGAATCAGGATCTTGTTAGTAAGTTGAATGAATATGGTTCTGTCTTGCAGTTGATCAACCAGAAAAATTGGGACAGGAACTCAGAGCAGGGTTGATGCAGAGGCATTGGAGAAATGCTGCTTACTGGCTTGCTTGCTAGTGGCTTGCTCAGCCTGCTTTTTTAGAGTACATAGGGCTCAGGTGTAGCACTACCCTCCCATATCACTCATAAACCAAGAAAATGTACTACAGGCCTGCCCATAGGACAATCTGGTAGGGGCACTTATCTATTGGAGTTCCTTCTTTCAAAATGATTCTAGCTTGTGTCAAGTTGATATAAAACTAGCCAGCACATAGATGTTTAAGTTTATCTTCCTTAAATGGCTACTGATCTACTGAAACAGGGCAATCATCTATCCAAGAAACTTTGGGTGTATGTTTGTCAGTGGTTCCGAGGAAAGGGTGTTCAGATACAGAGATGTTGCAACCACATTGAGACAGGAGCCCAAAGGGAGAAAGTTAAGGGTAAAATATAGGGCTAAAAATGGCAATTCAATTTCAGAAAACTGGACATTAGTGTTCTACAATTTGTAAAGGATTACTTTTATCACCAATCCCTTGAAGGTTTAAAACTGGAGACTGAGTGTGCCAATTAGAAGGAGGATTGTTTAGTTTGAATAGAAGCGTTTTCTTCTGTGCCTATCAGTAGCTGGTTGACTGATACTGTAACTAATATAAGGTTTATCAAGAGATATCAATTGAGTCTAGTACGCACATGTAAAATCAAGTTATTGATTTTAGCAATCATTACCAAGGGCCTGTGGGGATGGATGGGGAATAATAATAATCAGTTGTTCTCATTGAGCTAGAGATGGAATTTCTTGACATAGCTGGGAATAAACCATAATATGAATTTTACTGGTATAATCTGAATCAATAACATCTGGGCAAGCACAGACTCCGTAAGTGGTACAATCTGATTTACCTAAAATCACACTAAATTTCTTGTAGTAAGTGGTAACTACAGATTTGTGGAGAGTCTCTTTCCTTCTCCTAAACCAAATTTTTTTTTACTTTTAATTATAGATAAGCCCATCTTGAATTATTTCCAGTAATAGTAACAAAATATTTCATTACTGTAGAGTTTGAGATGGAGCTGGGTGGCACGCTGCAGAGGCCATAAGATGGAGTTTGTGACTATGAACCAGACTGAGGTACTGCAGGGGAATTGGGATTCCAAGATGGGAACAAAGGAGGCTTTCTTGTATTGCCATGAGCACCTTTGGGGCTCATTCTCTCCTTTCCCAAAACTGGATTACTTTCCATCATTATCAACTCTGGATTGACATTGACTGGCACAATGAAAACCTTTTCAATACTTTAAGCGCATTTTTGAGGGGAGTTTATTATATTAAGGTTTATTAACAAACTTTTATTCACATTGATTTTGGAATTGGCCTCTTTTCCCACATTTGAAACAGGTAGGAGACCTCACGGCTGATGCCAGAATCTGAGCCTTATGCTTTTCTGTGTCAATATTTTTATAATCTCATATTTGTTATAATCTCAGCAACAGTATGAAGAGGATTAGTAACTTCAGAATGAAGAAATTTTATGTTAATAAGCTAATAAAAGAAACAAGGTGGCAACAGCCTCTTTATCACTATTTTTCAATTGCCTGGGGGGGGGCTTGGCCCTGCCTCAACTCCATATGTCCGACTTTGTTGACTCCCCATGGGAGGCCTTACCCTTTCTGAGGAGTGGATGGGTGTGGTGGGGGGGGGTAGAAGAAAGGGGAACTGTGGTTGGTATGTAAAATGAATAAAAAAATTTTAAAAAGAAATAAAAATAAAGCAAGTTCTTCTTGTATTATCTTGACCAAGAGCAACCCCAAATTTGAATTCTCCAATCCTCCTTCTGTGTCTTCTGTTTCACCCTAACAAAGGCTTTTGCTTTATGTATTTTGAACACCACAGGAACAAGGTATGGCAAAGAGATGGGTGATTCTTTACAAAAACCATTAGAAGAGATTTACAAGAGAATAAGTTACTTTACTGACATCCAGAATAGCACTCAAAACTGCAGACAGGTGTCATCAATCTAATCTACATGTTGCTTCCAATATTTATGTAGTATTTGTTTTGTTTAAGCTTGCTACTAACCTGTTGGCTACTTTCAACAATGATTACCAATGTGTGTGTGTTCACACACACACACACACACACACATTATTTTGTGTCAGGGACATGGAAGAGTACATAAATTAAGATTAAAGTCATGTATTTAGCTTAAGTTGCAAAAGTTGATTACATGAAAACTCCAAGGTATAGTACATTTGATTGCATTGATCTCTTAAAACCAGGTTAAACTTAGAGTATGTAGTAGAACCACAGGTTAAGTACCTAGTCTTTTTTTTTTTACATCCCCGGCCACAGTTTCCCCTCTCTCCTCTCTTCCCAGTTGCTCGCCTCTCACCCTCACCCCTGTGTTCCCAACCCCCAATCCACTCATTCTTCCATTTCTTTCCAAGAAAGGGCAGGTCTCCCATAAATATCAACAAAATATGGCAGATCAAATTATAATAAAACTAGGCACATCCCCTCATATTAAGGCTGGACAAAGTTGAGCAGTGGTGGCACAAGCCTTTGATACCAGCGCTCAGGAGGCAGAGTCAGGCAAATCTATGTGAATTTGAAGCCAGCCTAGTCTACAAGAGCTAGTTCCAGGACAAGTAGGGGCTGTTACACAGGGAAACCCTGTCTTGAAAAACCATTTTTAAAAAGCTAGACAAGGCAACCCAATAGGGAGAAAAGAATCCCAAAAGCAGGCAAAGAGTCAGAGACAGCCCCTGCTCCCACTGATAGGAGACCCACAAAAAACACCAAGCAATGCAACCATTACATATATGCAGAGTGCCCACATCTGTCCCATGCAGGCTCTTCAATGATCTCATAATGAATTGTTAACTTGACTGCAAGATTAAGCAAAAGTTCAATCTCTTTGGTGTGGGAAGTTTCTGTCCTGCCCAGTCCTGCAGCCATTCAGTCCCAAAGAAACACACAGAGGCTTATATTAATTGTAAACTGTTTGGCCTATTGGCTCAGCGTTATTATAACTAGCTCTTATAACTTCAAATCACCTATAATTCTTATATATGTTTATCCATGTGGCTTGGAACCTTTTCTCAATAAAACATTCTCATCTTGCTTCCTCTGCATCTTGCTGGTGACTGACTCTCTGCCTTTCTACTTCCCAGAATTCTCTTAATCTTCTTGCCCTGACTATACTTCCTGCCTGGCTACTGGCTAATCAGTGTTTTATTAAACTAACATGAGTGACAAATCTTTACAGCGTACCAGAGCATTTTTCCATAGCACTTTGGAGTCACAAGATACTTTCAGAAAAAAAAACTATTACCACAGATTCTCTTTATTGAATGTTTTTCTTTTGCTTTGCAAAAGATTTTAAATTTAATTATATACCATTTTGCAAAAGATTTTAAATTTAATTATATACCATTTGTAAATCCTTGTCACAGTTTCCTGAGATATTGCAGCATATTCAGGAAGGCATGGCATATGCCTAGGTCCTGAGGTGCTTCCTCTATGTATTTTTCTGGTAATCTTTAAGTCTCATTTATAACATTAAGGTTTTTCATTCACTTTGAATTAATTTTGTACAGGGTGAGATATAGCTATCTAGATTCAGAATTCTTCATGTGGCTCTCTGTTTGTACATGTATTACATGCTAAAAAGTGTCTTTTTTTACAGTGTGTCTTGGTACTTTTAGTAATTTGATAGCATAGCTGTATGGGATAATTTCTGGATATTTCAGTATATTCCATTACCCTATATGCTTGCTTTTGTGGAAGCTCAATACAGTTTTTGTTACTGCGGCTATGAAGTATAATTTGTATTATATATTATGATGCCTGCTCCAGAAAAGCATTTTAAAATTCAAACTATGTTAGCTATTGTGTGTCTCTTTTGTGCTTCATATAAATTTTTGGATCTTTTTCTACTTCTGCAAAAAATGTTAATGATATTTGATGGGGAGTACATTAAATTTCTGAATCAGTTGGAGAGAATACAGTCAATTTATTAATATTAAAATATTAATTCTATTGCAAGAAAACATGACACTTTAAGTTTCTTATTCAGTTTCTTTCTTTCAGTATGTTAAAGTTGCTCATCTCCATGGTTGACTTTATTTATAGGCATTTTAATTTTTTGATTATGTGACAAGTGTGATTTTATTCCCCTCTGATTTCTTTCTTAAAGTGATTTTTTATTGGTACATTAAATTCTCAATGATTTTCTTATATATATATTTTTTCTATTACTTTCCTAAAATATTTTATCAAATCTAGTAGTTTTCTGGTGAATTATTTTGAGCCATTTAAAAATCACATCATATTTTCTACAAATAAGACAGTTTTAGTTCATTCTTTGTATTTTTTTTCATTTTTAAAAAGTTTGTCCCTTGCCTTATTGCTCTGGATTGCAGTACCAGCAATAGATTACATAGAAGTTAGGAGCATGGACATCTACTCTGCTACCTCATTTTAGAAAAATACATATCCTGTTTTCCCATATTTATTATAATATTTGTGTGATGGATAGTCTTAGCTGTCAACTTGACTATATCTGGAATCAATTAAACTCAAGCAAATGAATATGCCTGTAAGCAATCTTTAACTGGATTTTTTGGTATGGGAAGACCCACCCTCTGGACCACACTTTCTGGCTCACATAAAAGGATGTGAAAGAGTGTTTCCTATTTGTCTGCCTAGCCTCACTTAAACTGACAAGCTTGTCTATCCTGTTTCTTAGTCTTTCCTCCACTAGTATTAGAAGCTATTTTTTCAGAATTACAAGATAGACTACAGGGCAGGAGTCTTTGAGGAAGTCCCTGGGATTTCAGTACCAGGATTGGGGCTGCTGAGACAATCAGTTTTGTGGATTCTTGATCTTTCCATCAGGAGATAGCCACTGTTGTTTTGTTGTTCTAATTTGAAGACAGTATGCAAGCCACTGTAATTAATCCCCTTTCAATGTGTGTATTTGAATTACTGTTTGACCAATAGCTTAAGTGTATTCCTAGCTAGCTCTTATATCTTAAATTAACCCATCTCTATTAATTTGTATATGGCCATGAGGTCATGGCCTACCTGCAAGATCGTCTTTTTCCTCTGGCAGCTACATGGCATCTCCCTGATCCCATATTCTCTCTCTNTATTAGTATGACTGTATTCTGCCATTCTATAGGTTGAAGCAGCTTCTTTTATCAACCATTGGTAGTAAAACATATTCACAGAATACAGAGGGGAATGGTCCTATTTGTCAGAGCAATGCCACAATTCCGGAACAAATTTTTGCTTTAGTTTGCTTTCTATTGTTATTATTAAACACCAACGAAAATCAGTTTGGGAAGAAAATGGTTTACTTGGCTTACATACTACAGTCCATCATCAGGAAAGCTGAGGTAGGATGTTGAAGACAGGAATTTAAGCAGAGAGCATGGGTGAATGCTGTTTACTATCTTGTTCCTCATGTCTTGCTCCTATGGCATTTTTATGTGCTCTAGGACCACCAGCCCAGGGATGCTACCACTCACAAAGACTTGGCCTTTCCACATCAATAATTAAGTAAAAATGCTGCACAGGCTTGCCTGTAGAGTTTATGCCTATTGGAGCTCTCTTAGCCAGTGTTCTGTTGCTGTGAAGTGATATTTCATCCAAGGCTACAACTTCTAATCCTTTCAAATAGTGCTACTCCCTGGTAGCCAAGCATTCAGATATATGAGACTATGGAGGGGCACTCTTATTCAAACCACCACATGAAGGGAGCCCACATTTCTGTCTCCAGACACTTTTGGGATAAGTGTGAATGAAATTGAGGTTTACATTTGAGAGAAATAACATCTCCCCTCACATAAGTCATAACTGGAAGACTAGAATGGTACAGCTGTGTCATGGCTGGAGGGCTAAGCTGTTCTACGTGAGCAGTATATGAGAACATTTTGGATAAGTTGATGATGATCTCTAACTATTAAGCATGTGAAAACATCCTTTGGTAGTTGAACAGAGACAGATGTGCTGAAACCTTGCCGGTAAATCACGAGCCTCATGGTAAAATACAAAATAACGGAAATGGGTTCATTTAAGATGTAAGAGCTGGCTAGAAATACGCTTACTCTATCGGCCAAACAGTATTGAAAATAATAGTTTTTGTGTTATTGTCTCAGGTCTGGGTGGCCGGGAACAAACAAGCAGCCTCCACCTACACCAGAGTAATCAGATAGTTTTTAATTTGTTGAACAAATCAGACATGATAAGAATCAGCCTCTTTTTTGGTTTGTTTGTTTGTTTTTCTTTTCTTTTTTATTGATTTTTATTGAGCTCTATATTTTTCTCTACTTCTTTCCCTGCTTCTCCCCTCCTCTTCAGCCCTCCCCCAAAGTCCCCATGTTCCCAATTTACTCAGGAGATCTTGTCTTTTTCTACTTCCCATGTAGATTAGATCCATGTATATCTCTATTAGGGTCCTCATTGTTGTCTAAGTTCTTTGGTAACCATAGTGCCTGAACATCCTTCCCTTTGCTTCATGAACTTTAAGAGTAATCACATCCAATTTTATAGAGAGAATGAGAATGGAGAAAATTATCTAAAAGATAATTGTTTCCACAGTGTGCCAAAATCATGAAACACAAAAAAAAACAATTTTTTTAAAAGTCTGCTGCCACATATGTGCCTTTTCCTTCCTCATTATGTGGCAGACTCAGATAATCTCCGTACATGTGGCTAGTTGTGATGCCTGTACTTAGGAAAGGAGATTGACTTCTGGAAGTGGTATCTGTACTACCAACTTCTAAATACCCCTGTGCTGTCTTAACATGTGGCCTGCCTATGAAGACTGCAGTGTCTGGACCTTATCAAAGAGTTTCCAGGACACAAGGGAGAGCCAAAGGAAGGTCTTATGCTAATGATAGGCCATGTGAGATTCTCTCTGTCTAAATACCACAGTGAAGCAGCCAGAACAAGGTTAAGACAACTGTGAGCCATAGCATGTGCTTGAGAGGAGCTGCAGTGATTTCGGAAGGAAGAAATGCTGGGTGTTCTTGGTGAGACCAGGAAGACCATTAAGTAGAGGGGTCCAACCCTGATTAAATCACGAGCATATTCCACTAACTTTCTATTTTCTCCTTTTGCCATGACGTCAGGGGGACTACGAGCCAAGACAGATTGCAATAGCCAGTTGGCCTCTGATTTCTCGGTTTCTGAAATGTGCCTAGAGCCCAAAGTCACAGGAATTTGAATCATTCTTCTGCTCATGATCCCTGACAGATGCCCTCTAGATGGTGAAATACAGTACAGTTTCAGTTCAGGAATGGCACATTTGTCTGGTCTGTTAGCCAGTGTTCTCTGCAGCTGAGAAAATAAGTATAAGGGGACAAAATGCTGCTGTGCAAGTGCTTCCCACTTGCTGAAAGAGCCAACGGATCCCACACATCGCATCCTTTGCCCCTATGAAGGTGGGTGGACTTAGAAGGGCACATCACATCCTTCGTCTCCCCTTTTACGGTGGGTGGATTTAGAGGGTCTGAGGATTTCTCTAAAGTCACACAGCTGGTAAGTGCAGCATCTGAACTTGAATGCAGTCTGAGCTGTTTCTGTGTGCTCTGTGCCACATCCTGCTATACAGTACTGCCATCTATTACCAGTTTTTGTGATGTTTTCACTTCTAAATTCTGTTCTCACATTTCCATTAAGGCCAGTAGGAGAAGGGTAATACGGCAATATCACTGTTTTAAAACCAAAGTATTTATTTGCTGGGCAGTGGTATTGTACTTCTTTAATTCCAGAATTTGGGAGGCAGGGGCAGGCAGATCTCTGAGTTGGAGGCCAGCTTGGTCTACAGAATGAGTTCCAGGACAGCCAGAGCTACTCAAAAAAATCCGTTCTCAAAAAACAAAAACAGATGTGTTTATTAGTTTGATATTTATTTAATTATTTATTTATTATTTAGTGTATATACTGGTTACTTTTATGTCAACTTGTCATCAGCTAGGAGAGTCACTTTGGAAGATGGAACCAAAATCAAGAAAATGCCATCACCAGATTGGCTTTGTGGGCAAGACTATTATATATATTCTTGGCTGGTGATTAATGTGAGAAGGTTCAGTTCACTGTGGGTAGTGCCAGCACTGGACTGATGGTCCTGGTACTATAAGAAAGCAGGCTGAATAAGCCATGAGGAGCAAGCCAGTAACCAGCACTCCTCTGTGGCTCTCCATGAACTCTTGCCTTTAGATTCCTGCCATGTTTGAGTTTCTACTCTAACTTACTTCAGTGTTAGACTATGATATAACACTATAAAATGAAATAAAGTCTTTCTTCCCCAACCTGTTTATGGCCATGGTGTTTTATGACAGCAACAGAATCTGTAATAAACAGTGACTGTTTGTGTGTGTGTGTGCGCGTGCGTGTGCACGTGTTCACCTGTATACACACCCTATGGCATGAGTGTGGATGTTTCAGTACTTACGGAAATCATGAAACCCAGGTCGCTGAGTTTGGTGGCGAGTGCCTTAATTCATTGAGTCATCTCACCATCCCAAGTATAATATCTTAGAAGCACATTTTTAAAACGTTAATATCAGAATTTAAAAATAATTTCAAAGTATATTTAACTAATATTT